>VZTM01015589.1:814-45705 GCA_013400555.1 Jacana jacana | reverse complement strand
TGGGCTGGATGCTGCGGGCTGGGCTGGATGCTGCGGGCTGGGCTGGATGCTGCGGGCTGGGCTGGCTCTGTGGTGGTGCCCTGAAAGGCAGAGCACTGCCATGGAGCAGCGGGGGTTAGGTATTGTTCTGCTTTCCCACTTACAGGAGGCAAAGCAGCTGCAGCAGGGAGGGTTAGGGGATGTGATGTATCTGTGGGGCAGAGAGGGAAAGATTTCCTGATAGGGCTGGATGTGGGGTGTGTTTCAGGCAGCACCCACTGACCGACTCTTGGGTTGGATGAGATTGATCTTGGAAACGAATTTGTGGGTCCAGGCCGGAGTACTTGTAGGGGAAGATGGCTGCAGAGCTTTGCCCAGCACATGTTCTTCCCTCTTTCCTCCAGAGCCATCGTGTTTGTGGTGGACAGCGTGGCCTTCCAGCGGGAGGTGAAGGACGTGGCAGAGTTCCTCTACCAGGTCCTGGTCGATAGCACTGTGCTCAAAAACGCACCCGCGCTGCTGATCGCTTGCAACAAGCAAGGTATTGTGTGCTGCTGAGTGGGCTGGACGTGGGGATTCAGCCCTTGAGGGAGAGGGATTCATGCCACAGGGGCTGAATTTCTTAGGAGGTGGGATTTCAGCAAAATGAAGCCTGGAACTTCGTTTTAAACACGGGGCACTCAGCAGGGACATGTCTAGCAGGCACTGGAAGAGTTCTTAGGTGTATCTACGGGCTTTGCAGGGAAGCACCGCTTGGGAGAGCTACAGCTTTTTAGATGGGCTTAAGGCTGGTGGCTTTCTGCTTGTGCAGAGCTGTCTTCCTGCACCTTCAGGCAGCAGGAAATGGGAGCAGCTGGAGTGCCATGAACTCTCTGTTTACGCTTGGGAGCTGCAGTGTTAAAACTTCACTGCCACAGTTATATGTATTTGCTTTATTGGACGAATACAAACATCTAGATACTGGAAATGGCTCAATTTTCAGATCCTTACAATTTCTGCAGTGAAGATATGAATCCCTGTATAACAATCAGAAGATTTTGGGCAGTATCAGATTTGATTGTAATAGTTTTCTGCACAGCCTTAGGATCTACCTGAGGCCTTGATGGCCAAGGTTAAAAAGTGCTGTGTTGAGCCCTGTGAATCCAGGACGGGTGAGAGCGCTGGGCCTTGTGGTGGGACATCAAACCCCATCCTCTGAAGCAGCTTACTGCCCAGCAAGAGACATTCCCTACTTTTGGGGTTGCTCCCATTCATATCTGCAAACCCAAAGCTCCGGTGTCCCTTACCCTAGGGCAGGCACAGCCGTCTTTGTCCCGGTAACTCACCAGATGAGCAAGCCTTAGCCTGCCTTTAGGAGGAGGCTCATAATCCTGACATAAAGCCACAGAGCTGATTTCCTTGTCTTTTCTCTCTCCAGATGTCACAATGGCAAAATCAGCAAAACTTATTCAGCAGCAGCTGGAGAAAGAGCTGTAAGTATGAAATCAGATCTTAAGCCCTCTGAGCTTCTCTCTTTTCCTGTCTGTCTCTTACCTCAGTGCTCAGTCAGCTCCCTTGAGCCACATCTAAGCTCATCGCAGAGAAAGAGCAGCCTGCTTTGTCTGTGTAGGTGTAACCAGGATGAGAGAAGATTTGCTTCTTGCTAAAGCACACAAAAACACAGTAGGCACAAGTGTATTCCCTTCTAGAAGCTGTGGCTTGGAGGAACAGCATCCCAGTCCTTGCCTCAAACCTGCCATCCCTAGGCTAAGCAATACCCGCCACGGTGCTGTCCCCTCTCAGGTGCAGGTAGGCTTGGCTTCCAAACGTCAGCCACTCTGTGAGTGCTGTGAAGATCTCAGCAGATCTGCCTGTTGTGATGGCACAGGTTTGCTGGGGGGTTTTTTGCAGGGCTGCTTCCCTGCAGAAGGGCTCGGTACGCAGAGCTTGAGAGCTGGGGGGAGAGCAGCAGCGTCTAGTTTTTTGGGTCTCCTAACAAGCGTTGCAGGAGCCTGTTCAGCACCCTGTGTTGGCTCTATCCCTCCTAGGAAGGGCAGTAACCTGGGAAGACAAATGGTGGATCATCTGTTGCTAATTTTAAGTATTAGGAGGACGTGGAAAGAGGAGAAAGTGGCTTGTAGGCTGTGTGAGCTGCCAGCTGAATGAGCTGCAGCGTCAAGGGCTGGCAAGTCCACCTGGGGAGGGGGCCAGTAGAAGAGGATTATTTTTTTTGGTGAACTCTAATTAATCTGTGCATGAAGATTTTGCCTCTGAGTCCCATAATTATAGTTGGGTCCAAGCTGCTCTAGGAGAGATCTGTGTGAGAGAGACTGCAGCTCATAGAATCACAGAATCCTTCAGGTTGGAAGAGACCCTTGGGATCAGCGAGTCCAACCATCAGCCCCACTCTACAAAGCTCTCCCCTACACCAGATCCCCCAACACCACAGCTCATCCACTCTGAAACACAGTCAGGGATGGGGACTCCACCCCCTCCCTGGGCAGCCCAGTCCAGGCTCTGACCACTCTTGCTGGGAAGAATTCTTTCCCCATGGCCAGCCTAACCCTCCCCTGCTGCAGCTTGCAGCCAGTCCCTCTTGTTCTGTTGCTATGGTGGATTTCTCCACCAGCATCGAGTAGATCTAGTAGAGATTTCCCTTCCCTTGCACACTCAGAACTGGACATTGTGCTTTTCTGTTGCTTATGGGTCCCGTTTACTGGTTTCCAGTTAGTGGAAAGGTGGTCTTGGGGATAGGAGGAGGATTGTAGCTCTTTGTTATCCAAACAAATGCATGTTTGTGTGATATGGCCATCTTCTTGCCAAGTGATAGACACAACAGCATTAGGTTTATGGTCTTTGTGGTCTTTTCCGACCTGAATGACTCCATGGTTCTATAACCCCAGTGGCCAGTAGACGGCAGCAGGGTTATTTGTGCTGGTGCCTCTTCCAGGCTGAATACCTGACCTGCCCATTTTTAAGGGGGGAACTATTTGCCACAAATAATTCAAGCCCTCCAGGAAAATAGGCATTCCTTGGTTCTGATGTAGAGCAGTTGCCAGTTACCTGTGTGCAGAAGCTGGGTTTCTAGGTAGGTTATACGTGCCCTGTTAGGCAGTGGTTTTGTTGCCACCCCCCTCCCTGTGCTGCTGTACTTGGATGTCCTTGTGTGGAGAACCTGAGGAAGTGTCTGCTCTCTTATTCCTGAACTCACAGCTCTGGGCAGCCTTGTTCTTGCCCTGGGCCCTCTTGATTTAGCTCCATTCTGTGAAGAAGGAGTAGGCAGGGTTGATTGAGAGCGGGCACCACCAGGCTGCTCTGTCTCTGGAAGAGGGGGCAGCCCCATCCACGAGGCTCTCCTGAGCCCCATCCACGAGGCTCTCCTGAGCCCCATCCACGAGGCTCTCCTGAGCCCCATCCACGAGGCTCTCCTGAGCAGTCAAAGACCTGGGGAAGCGATGGCTCTGTGCATCTGTGCCTGCTGCAGCCCCATGACTTCCCAAAGTTTCAAAAGCCTTATGTTTTCGTACCTCAAAGGCAGCCAAATGGCAGAGCCTCTGTGTCTGTTGGGCTTTTCCATCTCCCTGTGCTGCCTCTGCCTGGTAACTGTGGATAAGGAGGTCCTTCCTTCCTTTCCAGACGTGGCAGGGAGTTGAGGTGTTGCATCAAGCTGAAGGGCAGGGGCGGTAGTGACATTGCAGCCTGGTCCTTGGGTAGGCACTGGTCATAGGGAGCAATGGGGAGACTTGATCCCCAGAGGTGTTTGGCACACTCCAGTAGCAGAGTGAGCCCCGGGTGTGATCCCTGATATCCCAGGTGCCTCTCTCTTCCCAGTTACCCCAGTTAAACCAATGCAGATCCTGAGCGCTGCGGGTTAAATCACACATGATTCCTGGTGACTGCCCTGGGGATGTTGGGGGAATTCAGAGGAGAACACCATTGCCTGACTCTTGCTTATTACAAAACAAAACCTGTTTAGGCAGACTCTCCTTGTGTGGCCTCCTGTCTGTCTCGCTCTCTTGAGCCTCCCTGGAGTTGTCCCTTCCAGCAGGAATGTAGAAGTGGGCAAAGCGCCTGCCTCTGCAGACCCATGGGGACCTTCTGTCTTTGGTATAACTGGCATCCCATTAACAGCTGGGTCCAAAACATCTCAGCAACCATGGTGTGGGTAACCAGGTTCCCCTGGTCCACAGGTCTTGACCCTTTCCCTTCTCTCTTTGCAGCAATACCTTGCGAGTGACCCGCTCTGCAGCCCCCACCAGCCTGGATGGCTCGGCCACTGGGGGTCCTGCCCAGCTGGGGAAGAAGGGCAAGGACTTTGACTTCTCCCAGCTGCCCATGAAGGTGGAATTCGTGGAGTGCAGTGCTCGGGGCAGCAAGGGAGAGGAGGGAGACGCTGACTTCGAGGGCCTCGAGAAATGGCTGGCCAAGATCGCCTGAAAGGGGCAAGGGCAGGGCTGGAGGGGAGAGATCAGGGGTAGCTGGGGGGCAGAACACTGAAAGCAAAAAGATGATCTGAAGCACTCAAACCTCATCTTGCTGTAGAAAGAAGAAAGCTGAGTTGGAAACCAGCATTGTGGTATATTCCTTTGCTGCTCATGGGCTTGGGAGTAACGTGACACGGTTGCTGGTGTGATTTTCCTCTGACTGTCCCTATCGCGCTGCAATATCTTTTTCTTCTCCCTTCTTTCTTTGCCTTCCCCTGGGATGCTGACCCTCTGGGCTTCTCCTTAATCTTTAGGCTTTTCATTTGTAAATTGCAAGTCAAGTTAGGAAGGAGTGAACTGCCAGGTGAGTCTTAGAGATGGGAGTCTGTGTGTTGTCTCCTGCCTTGGTTTAGTGGTGGAGCTCTGTTACCTCTTGGAGCTACCGATTGCCTCCTGACTGGGACTTCTTTCCCCAGCCCCTCGTTGCTTGGGAGCGCTGTGTGCATCATCTCTGCTGCTCCCACAAAGTGCACAGGCTCTCTCTGCTTGGCAGTCGTTGAGGA
This sequence comes from Jacana jacana, assembly GCA_013400555.1. Classification (NCBI taxonomy): domain Eukaryota; kingdom Metazoa; phylum Chordata; class Aves; order Charadriiformes; family Jacanidae; genus Jacana; species Jacana jacana. Next base: position 40,760 of record VZTM01015589.1, on the reverse strand, counting down.
GAGTTAAAATGCTGTTTACTTCTGTGTCTTCGCCCTTCCTGTTCTACCAAACCGGTGCGGTCCCATTTCTGTGGGACGCTGCTTGCGTCCTTTGCCGTGTCCTTGGGTGATTTCCTCTGTTGGCCAGTTCTTGGGAGTTTTTCTTTAACTGGGGGCTACATCCTGAACTGCTTCTCCCTCCCATACTTCAGCCTCTTCTCCTACAGACATCTCTGCACGCTCTCCAAGTAGCAGACTTAGAGCAGGGTCTTGGCCTGAAGGTATGAGGCAGGCACGTTTTTAGATGCCCCATTGCATTACGCCTGAGATCTAGTGTGACAGGCATTTCCTGTGCTGTCCCCTGCCTGCCTCCTGCTCCAGTGACTGCTGTAAGGGCTTCTTGTGTGTGTAGTTGGCCAGCAGTGGTGGCAAAGTGAGAGGGAAAGTCAAGTCAAGGAGCTGCCAGGAGTCATGATAGATTCCCCTTCCTGAACAGCCTCAGAGCACCGTTGCCCTGCCCAGCAGCTTCCTATAGCTTTGTGCCCTGGTGGGCTGCTGTTTCTGTGCAGTGCCTGCATGAGGGTGACTGCTCTCCAGGATGCCACGCTGCAGGTTGTGGGGTCCTGCGATGTCAAAGATGCTCTTATTCCCCCTCATTTTCTGTGGTAGGAGGGAGTGGCTGGCTCCTGCTAGACCTTTTCTGTCCTTTGCAGGCTCCTCTCCTCTCTGGTTTGATGTTCCCTTCATCACTCACCTCATCTGTCATGTTCTTTTCCTGGGTCTGGCTCATCCTCTGCCTCGCTGTAGCACTGCCCAGCATTAGTAGTGTTGGGAAGAGCAAGACTGTGCTCGCAATGAGACTGAGCCTTGCATTTCTAGTCTTGTGAACCCCGTGGCTCTTCTGCTCCTCCATGCAGGAGGTGGGGAGGGTTATATTTACCGAGTATGTTGTATTCTTATATTTCCTGCAGCCAGAGTATTGTTGGAACATGTCTGTCATGCTTTGAACTCCTGTAACAGGAGCACCTTCCTAGGCCACCTGCTTTGAATCCACAATGCTGGAGTGAGAGCATTGCTGTTTCTTGGGGTGGTTCTTCTGCCTGCAAAGACCTGTCTCCTTGGAAAGCAGAGGCCAAGCACCAGCCTCTCCTGGGCTAAGGGGGAAGGTAGCGTGAGGCTGTGGTTAGTTTTAAGTTATTCTTATTAAAAGTGCTCCTTCATAGAATTTATTTAATTTTTTTTTGCTTAATTGTGTGTTCTCGAGCCTTGCTTTAGTCTGTCTGTATTTGCCTTGACTCTTCAGGGACTGGAGTTTTGCTTCTGCTTGACACAACGCTGGAGACCAGCCTTCCTGCTTGGTGGCCGGGTCTGTCAAAACCCAGTGACTCCTCCACACACGGGGCTTTTGGGATTTGTTTTGGGGTCTGCATTTACTCCTCAGTCTGAATGTCAGAGGCTTGATAATCACAAAGGTAAAGATCAAAACAAAGCCCAATCAAAAAACTTCACAAAAAAAGGCACTTTGCTCAAATGCCCAGGAAAACTCAAGCCACCTGCAGAACTCTGAGCCTGGCTGTGGTGGCTTCAGTCACAGAGCACTGGCTGGGTGGTGGAGGTGGCTATGGCAGTCTGGAGCTTTACAGATCACAGAATCCCAGAATGCTGTGGGCTTGGAAGGGTCCTCTGGAGATCATCCAGTCCAAACCCCTGCCAAAACAGATCCACCCCAGAGCAGGTCCCACAGGAACGTGTCCAGGTGGGGTTTGAATGTCTCCAGAGACAGAGACTCCATCACCTCCCTGGGCAGCCTCTGCCAGGGCTCTGCCACCCTCAAAGTCAAGAAGTTCCTCCTCAGGTTGAGATGGAACTTCTTATGGTCCAGGTTGTGCCCGTTCCCTCTTGTCCTGTCACTGGGCACCACTGGAAAAAGCCTGGCCCCATCCTCCTGACACCCCCCCTTGAAGTATTTCTGGGTGTTGATCAGATTCCCCCCTCAGCCTTCTCTTCTCCAGACTAAACAGACCCAAGTCCCTCAGCCTTTCCTCCTACGAGAGGTGTCCAAGCCCCTCAACATCTTAGTGGTCCTCTACTGTCCCCTCTCCAGCAGTTCCCTGTCCTTCTGGAACTGGGGAGCCCAGCACTGGTCCCAGGTCTCCAGACAGGGGCCTGCCCTGGGCAGAGCAGTGGGGCAGGATGACCTCCCTCCACCAAGAAGGTCTCACTGTTCCTGCTGCTCCCCAGGATGCCATTGGCCTTCTTGGCCACAGGAGCACAGGGTTAAACATGGGCTTCCTGAGCTGGATGGAGATGGTGCTGCCTGAGCGGGGCTGCAGCGCTCGGGGGCTCCTGTCTGGCAGCCGGGCTGTGCCGGGCCTGCACCCTCTGCCGCTGGTGCCGCAGGACGGAGCCCGTGTTGGGCTGTTGAGGAGCTGCATGTGAGCTTTGGGCCAAGCTCCACGACTTGCCTGTTAAATATTTGGGGCTGTTTTTTGGCTCAAGTGGCAGAACTGGAAACTCTTGAATTCCCCTGGTCTGCTTTGGGCTTTGTTTTCAGCTCTTCACGTGTGAACCTTGCTCCCAGGCTGTGGCTTTGTGCTGGCCGGGCAAGGTTGCCCCTCAGGCTGCCGCCTGGCTGCCAGTGGGTTTCGGTGTCTTTGGCAGGACAGCAGGATGAGATAATCTTACCTAATCTTACCTAAAGGGACCTTCTGCTCTTCCAGCTACCTGACCCTCTGCCCTGTGCCAGCAATGCCATGCCTGAAGCGCACAGTACCCTTCCTGCATCCTTCCTCCCACACTCCTACTCGTAGCCCCCTGCACCCTACCTGTGTCCCCCCCTTCCCACGGACCCTTGCCTCCAACCCATTCCACTCTGCCTACAGCCCCATGCCCAAGCCCTCTGCCCAACATCCCTTGGCTACAGCCCCCTGCACCCTACTGCCTGCATCCCTGTGTCACAAGTCCCCCCCCTTCACCCTGTCTGGAACTCCCTTCTCAACTCCTCTGTCCACAGACATATGCCTGCAGGCCCCTGCTCCCCCTCCCTGCAGCTCCATGCTGCTTTGCCTGCCCTGTGCTGAACTGCCCTGGCACCTTTTGGCATGGTGAGGTGGGCAGGGTGCAGGTCTCTTGGTTGCCCACCCATTCTGCACAGCCCCTCATTGCCAGTAGAGCCGCAAGGGGAGCACACGCCCCATCTGCCACCATTTCGTCTCCTTCACCAGCGGGGAATGATCTGAGATCAGCTTGGGTCTGCTGGGGTGCAACCTACAGGCATCCTCCTGCCCACCCCGGTGGCCTTGTTGATGGGGCAGCTCTCAGGGCTTGGCAGGGGTGTGGGTGTGGGCAAAGCACCACAGTTGGAAAAGTGACCTTTATTTAAAAAATAAAAAGAGCAACAAGCCCCCAAACATTCTGCAATAAACCCCTAGTGACAACTTCTCTTAACACGTGTGCGGTGTCCATGCTGACCTCTGCGAGGGGTGCAGGCTGGGGGACACACAGGGCAGCCCCACAAGGTTGGCAGTGGTCTCCCCCGCTCCTGTCCCAGCTGGGAGGGCGTTACCTGGCTGGAACTGTCACACTGGAGTGGGGACCATCACCCACAGCAGGCACTTCTCTGGGTATATAGGATGGGGCTGCGCTCTAGCACCCATCTGCCTCCTGGTCCAGATGGCGGTGGTGGGGTTTTCCCCTCCCCAAAGTGATGGGCAAAGTGCAGCTGGAGAACCTGGGAGGAGCCAGCACCAGGATGGGACTGGCATGGAGCATCCTTTGCCAGGAGCACTGCGGCAGGAGAGGAGCTCAGAGCTGCTAAGGTGAAGTCGCTCCCTTAGAAGGAAAAACAGACCCCAAAAAGACAAAGTACTGGCAGTGGGTAATGGGGGGTGCGGAGTCAGTCCTCAGGTGGGCTACACCAGGCCTGCTGCCTTCTCCTGCACGTTGTACTCCTTGCTCCTCTTCACTTTCCAGCTGATGAGGGCGAGGAGGATGGTGCCCACCACCTTGTAGCCCACCTGCAGCCCCAGGTATCTGTTGGGAGAAGAGCAGAGAGATGCCATGTCTGCAGGTGGCACCTTCAGCCAGCACCAGGCAGAGCTGGGGACAAGCCCCATGGTCATCCCTGCCCAGGAGGACAAGGGGACAGATGGCAGGGGTACCTGTTGCGAAGAAAGTTGTTGTTGTAGTAAGCGCAGAACCGCCGCTGGGTGCACTGCTTCTGCCAGTAGATGCAGGAGGAGTCGATGAGGGCACCAAACATGGCTGGGGCTGGCAACCAGGCTTTGGAGAAGAGAGGATGGAGTCAGGCTGCCTGCCTTGCCCTGCCTGCATGCTTTGCCTGCTGTCCCCAAGCACGTTCAACATCCCTTCCCTGGAGATATTCAAGGTGAGGCTCAAAAAGGCCCTGGGCAACCTGGTCTGGTTGGGGGTGTCCCTGCTGACTGCGTGGAGGTTGGACTAGATCACCCTAGAGGTCCCTTCTGGCCTGGACCATTCCATAATTCTATGACTCTGTCCTCTGGGACTCAAGCAAGCCTCTGAGCACCCTGCTGCCTTCCCCCTGCCTCATTAGGAGATGGACACTCACCCAGCAGCCTCATTAGTAAGAACTGGACTCCAATGGCAAACGACTTCTCATCCTGGTTCACCACCCTGCGGGAGAGAAGCCACGGGAGGTCAGAGCTGTATTTGGCTGAGCACCTTGGCCTGGTCATACGTTTAAGAGGCCCCACTGATACCAGCATGGGGAACCATCATATCACACCTCCCCCAGTGCCCTGTGACACCCCCTGCCCATCGCTCACCGTAAAACCATCATGTAGAGGGGGTTGTGGGACAGGCAGGCTACCAGGGCAGCAAAGGAGATGAGGAATATGGCAGGAAGGAGCATGTGGGAGCAGCTGAGTGGACAGGAGCCTGTCTTGGCGGAGAACAGCCCATTCCCAGCAGAGTTGAGGGAACAGTTCTTGTAGATCTATTGGAAATGTTTGGAAAAAAACCCAAATGTAAAACTCTCCAAGCCAAGAGCAGGAGCTTCAGTGATGCACCAGAGCACATCCCTTTGCAGAAGACTAGTGAGAGCGTCAGCACCCATTTTAAGGCACGGCCGTGGCATCCTGTGCTGCCATCCCCATTTCTCCACCAGACTCTGGGGGCATTATAGCAATTCTCTGTTACACCTTAGGACTTCAGCACCTCTGGTGGACCTCCCCCCTCACCGCCTCAGAAAGGCTCTATTGCACTGGTCAGATTCCTCCAGGAGGATGGTGGTCCAGCCTCCACCATCACCAGCAAGCCAGGTGTCTTTCACCCCGGCTTTGCAGAGCCCTCGCTTTACTCACCACTTGTTTGGGAGTGGAAGAGTTAGCGGTGCTGTTCGTGCAGCCAGCGAAGCAGGGGGAGATGTACTCCACATTGTTTTCTCCACACACCGGGTGAAAGATGTGCTCAGAGCAGTGGCACCCGCTCGGCGTCTTAACCTGCTGCAGGGAACTCAATGTACTGCCAAAAGAGAGAAGGGGTGGGGGGGGATGAAGAAAGTTAAAAAATTAAGAAATAGGGCAGGAGGAAGAAAAATCCCTCTCACTTAGTCAACCGGTGTCCCCATTACTATTTGTGCTGGGACGCTGCCAGCAGCAGGCGGGCCTCGTGCCAGACCCTGATCCCCTGCAGGTACCTCTGCAAGTGTGCAGTGAACTCAGCAGTAATTATGTTATGTCTGCAAACAAGTACTCACACCACACTTACTTCCCCCCCCGAGCTGAAAACTAATCAGCCAAATGCCTGGAGAAATATATCTGGGCTCCATCCAGAGCTGCACAAACAGATGTGCGAACAGCCCCAGCTGGGTACGCCATTCAGACAGAAACTGGAAGCGGGCTCCGTTCCCAACAAGCCTGACGACAGCATGAAAGTCAAGAGGACACACCAAATTATCTGTCCTGTCTTGCCTTACTACCTAAGGGAGTTCATCTGCTGTAGCAGCAGAGCCCATCTCCTACAGGGAACTGGCACCAGGACCTGGCCTCGGGCATGGTGGGATGGGACTGCTCCATCTCCCATGGGAAGGTAGCACCAAGGACCTAGCCTTGGGCACGGTGGGATGGGACTGCTCCATCTCCCATGGGAAGGTAGCACCAAGGACCTAGCCTTGGGCACGGTGGGATGGGGCTGCTCCATCTCCCATGGGAAAGTAGCACCAAGGACCTGGCCATGGACATGGTGGGATGGGGCTGCTCCATCTCTCATGGGAAGGTAGCACCAGGGACCTGGCCTTGGGCATGGTGGGATGGAGCAGAGTTCATGTTCACCTGTCCATGTAGCCCACAGCAACCTCAGCATCCAGGCAAAAAGCTCCCCTTGTAAGGGAGGAGGTTTCCAAGGCAATATAAGGCAACAGCCTCCCTACCCATGCAAGTCCCTCCAGCAGCTCCCAGTGAAGCCCATCAGGAGTGGTGTGACACAGAAGACCTGAGGCAGGCACTCAACCTGACACGGGTGGCAAGATTCTATGCCTGCCAAGCACCCAATTCTATGATTCTAAGTGAACCCTGTGAGGCCAAGGTGCCTCCCGAAAATGTAGGACTCACAGCCCCTGGTCTTGATCTGAGAGATCATAGAATCATAGAATCCTTCAGGTTAGAAGAGACCCCCGGGATCATCAAGTCCAACCATCAGCCCCACTTTACAAGTTCTCCCCTACACCAGATCCCTCAACACCACATCCAATCTACTCTGAAACACAGTCAGGGATGGGGACTCCACCCCCTCCCTGGGCAGCTGATTCCACTGACTGACCACTCTCTCTGGGAGAAACTTTTTCCTCATGTCCAGCCTAACCCTACCCTGCTGCAGCTTGCAGCCATTCCCTCTCCTTCCATCGCTCATTGCCCGTGAGAAGAGACCAGCACCAACCTCTCTCCAATGCCCTTTCAAGCAGTTGTAGAGAGGGATGAGGTCTCCCCTCAGCCTCCTCTTCCTCAAACTAAACAATCCCAACTCCCTCAGTCGATCCTCATAAGACTTATTCTCCTCCCGTTTGAAGCCTTGCTCTCAGGCGGGCAGCTGGAGGTGCCAGTGCCTCAGTGGACTGCCCTGTGCTCCTGAGCTCGCGGTGCAGGCCGTGCAGACCTCACAGCGAAATATAAACACGTCGCCCACAGCTGGATGTGCAGAGTGCTGTTCCTTTCCTTCACCATGGTTATTTGAGTGGCTTTTAAGGGGGAGAAGTGCATGGACTGACTGCCCTGTCCCTCACCCCTCCACTCTAGCCCTGGGACAGGAGGCTTATTGCTGGTGAAGGGAAACATCTGTAGGAAAGCCCCTTGCTGGCAGTGGGCAAGTTTCGTTGGGAAACTTCATTTTGCTGGGAAATGAGCATGATGAACTCGACAGTGAGCCTGGGGTGGACTCTAAAGGCCATTTTTGTCTTAAAAAGGCATGGCAAGGGCCAAAATGCTCCAGGTGAGGAGACAGGCGGTGTCCAGCTGGAACGAATCATAGAGTCATAGAATGGTTAGAGTTGGAGGGGACCTTAAAGATCATGGAGTTCCAACCGCCCTGCCATGGGCAGGGACACCTCCCCCCAGACCAGGCTGCTGAAAGCCCAGGGAAGTGTGTGAGGGAGGTGCATGTGGAATGAGGGAGGGCGTGAGGTGCCCATGTAGAATCATAGAATCATAGAATCATTTAGGTTGGAAGAGACCCCTGGGATCATCAAGTCCAACCATCAGCCCTACTCTACAAGTTCTCCCCTACACTAGATCCCTCAACACCACATCTAATCTGCTCTTAAACACAGTCAGGGAGGGTGACTCCACCACCTCCCTGGGCAGCTGATTCCACTGACTGACCAATGTGTGGAGTTGATGTGGACAGGAGCACTACTAGTCCTGATTTCCCCCTAGAAATACAGAACTGAAACACACACCCTGCTTTTTTGGTCGGGAATATCAGGAATGAATGCCCTCCCAGGCTTTCTGTGCTGTACAGCGCTTTGGTCTTCTCCAGGCAGTGGGATCAAGGAGCAAGCAGTAGTGGCGTGATGTCTACTGTCTCTTCCCTGCACGTACCCCACCCCATGGATAACCAGGTCAAGAGCTGGAGGAATAAGGAGCTGGACACAGCCCAAGCACCTGCGTTACCTGTCGGGGTAGATCCCGTCGATGCGCCCCGTGGAGCAGCCCATGAAGAACAGAGGCAGGCAGATGAGGATGGAGAAAACGAGCACCACCACAGAAAACCGGGGGATGGCCCGCAGGGAGAAGGCAAAGCGTTTCATGATGATTCCTCCTAAGAGCATCCCGAGTGCTGCTGCTGGCAGGTTCACTGCTCCTGCAGAGGAATGGAGGCGTTAGCTGGGGTCCTGCCTGCCAAGCACCCCACTGCAGACAGGGGGTGGAGGTAATGGCTTCGTGAACCTCATGGGGGTTGGGAGATGTCACAGACCCCACCATTACCCAAGAAAAGCAAAACCCAAGGCAGTCAGCACCTATGAGAAACCTCGGCCTCAGAGGCCTGGCTTAGAGATGGAAGATCACACCTGGTGAGCAATTGCTCGCTCTTGCCAACTTCTTTAAGCATCTGAGTGATCCAGACCTGCTTCACCCGTGTGGTGGGACTGCATGTTTTCAACCAGAGCAGTGGGTGACCCGCAAGAGCGAGCAAGCAAATGTAGACAGTCTCTGAGGGGCTTCACGACAGCCCGGTCTTCTGCAGGCATCTCAGATCAGGAAAGCCATCAACCATCTCAAGGTGATCCCTAGGTCTCACCAGGAGTTTTCCAATGACTTCCTCCCATGGGATTAAGAAGCCTGGAGAATACAGGCAGGTGGCTCCCCACTGATGGATATTTTTCAGCCTAGGGCTGCCCCTGCCCAGCTGTGCTCACCGATGAGAAAGTTGGCGTATGAGGGGGAGGCACCATACTGCTTCTCCAGGAACTTGTTGAGGAAGGTGGCCAGACCCGCAATGACTGAGGAGAAGCTGCACTGAGCCAGCACCAGGAGGATGAAGAGTGGGTTGAGGAGCAGCCTGAGGAAGATCTTTGGGAATCCTACAGGGAATCGGCAGGAAAAATGTATATTAGCCACATGATCCTCAGGTCAGCAGTTTGTACTGTGAAAAAAAAACCACCCTTAGACTGTTCCCAGTGAGTTAATACAGAGGATGCCTAAGGCCAGGGAAAAATGGAAGCACTGACACCCCAATTTGTCCTGGCAGCTGGCAGGACCAGTGCCAAGGTGCCCTGAGAAACGAGGGTGCCCACCACCCTTCCTCCCGCGCTTTCCAAACCTACAAGCCTTTGGAGCACTTAGCAAAAGACACGGTGGCATTCGTTTTTCTGGAGCAGGGGCCATATCCTCAGGTGGGGCAAACAGACAAAGCCACAGGGGTTTTGGCAGAGCCCCACCAGATGTGCAAGGGCAGGGTCTGGCTCCTGCAGCTGAAGAACATAGTATGTTTTCCTGGTGGGACATCATGTCCCCCTGCCCAGCCAGGACAGGCTTTCAGCAGAGGTACCCTGACTCCAGGCTCCTCAGGAGTCTAATTAGATCTCTGATTAGCTTTCTCCTTCCAGCAGAGAGCGCTGCGTAGCCCCAGCCTCATTTCTCAAAGCCCAGTGAGGTAGAGAAGAAAGAGCTGACAGCCTCAGGATATGACTGAGGTGGATGGAGAAGGAAGGAGGGGGAGACTTTAGCTGGAAAGCAATCATCATGGAACTAAATAGTCATTGAACCGATCTCTCTCATCAGTGACATCCCTACTCAGGCCCATTGCAGCTACGCATAAACAAACTGGTGGAAGCTGCAGGGTGGTGACCTCAGAAGTGGTGGCTGGTAGCGCCGGCAGCCCCATGCTCTCTCCTGGAGCCATGGGTTAAACACCACCCAGCTAGTGTTTTCCAGTGTGCTCATGCCACTTAAGATCCTCAAACCAATTTCCAGAGATGATTCAGGCTCCACAGACAACACCACCGCTGTCTTAGAACAAGAGGGAGGCTGTGGCCACCTTCCTGTGGCCCTTCGGGAAGGACATGCTACAGCCCTTGAGATGCTGACCCTGGTATCTCCATGCAACACAGTGGAGAGACTCAAAGGCTGCCAGCAAGAACCCTCAGCTTGAAAACACCAGCGTGGTGGTCTCCCACCCTGCACGGTCCAGTGCCCCCCTTCACCCCTGCCTTTAAGTGCCAGCCCTTTACTTTTTATAAACTCCAGCAAGGAGGTTTCTTCAGCCACCCCCTTCTCCATCTTCCTGAGCATGCCGGCCTCCACGTTCGGGACCTGGGGAGGGAGGGAAGAGCAGCCTGTGGTGAGAGGGGGGGACCTATGTGCGGCTGGCATCACCCTGGCTCCCAGCAGGGCTCAGGAGGAGCAGGGTCTGTCCCAGATGCCCTTGTCCCCCTGCCAAGCCTGACCATTGTCCTCCCCATCACAGCAAAGGGGCAGATTATCTCCAAAAATCACTGCAGCCCTTGAGCAGAGCTGCAAGACAAAAGCTCGTCCTGCTCAGAGAGGTTTGAGAGCCTGGAACCCCTGACGTGGTAGCTCTTTTTTCAGTTTTGCAACAAGTCTGAAAATGAAAGCTGGAGCAAGGCCAGCTCAGGGCTGGTGGGTGCTCCAGCTATAACCACGAAATATCTGGGGTTTGATTTTGACTTTTAAAGAACCGATGATTAAAAAGTATCAAAAAACCCAAACCAAAACAATAACATTTCTGAATCTAAACCAGTGGGGCTCGGCTCTGCAAACAGCAAAGTGGACCCTTTTGAGAGCTTTTGTGTCTTTAAAATATTTGTTTTAATGGGGAGCTCGCCTCTTTCCTGTGACTTTTTCCCCAAAGGAAAAGCTTATTCAGCAACTCCTGCCGCCCAGCTTTATCCCAGTGCTGCTCCCATCTATGCCACGCTTGAGGATGCTCTGCTCCGAGCAGGGGCTGTCACTGGTGCTGCTGCTGAGCAGGTCAGACACCCCAGGAGGGTCGTGTCCCCTCAGACAGACCCCAACCAAGGAGGGGTCTGGGCTCATGTCTGCTGGGCTGTGGCAGTTCTGGCTTTCCAGTTAATAGTGAAGAAGTGGAGGGTCTGGTCCCTCACCTGCTAGGGGCACAGAGCTTGCTGGGGAGACTTTTCACTTGTGAAAAGTTGTAATCACATCTGAGAAGGGTTGCAAGGCTCCCTTCTTCCCTCTCACCCCTCTCCTCCAGGGACAGGTATTCCCTCCCCAGGCAGAGCCCTGGCATCAAGATCCAAAGATGAGGTCTCACCTCTCCTTTCAGCATGTACCGAGGGAAAAAGAAGTAAGGAATGGACGTGAGCACCAAGCAGCCTGAGGAGATCAGCAGTCCCAGCCACCAGGCTCCAATCCACCGCTGGTCCCTCGGTGTCAGGGCCACTGTAGCTGCAAGACAGAAGGACCCATTGTAAGAGCTCTGCTCCTGCCCGTCTAAGGGTGGAAGGGTCCAACATCCATGCAAATATGGACCAGTGGAGCACAAAGGGTCCCATGTGGGCACAGCCTGAGGGTCTCTCCTCTGGCCTGCAAGAGCAATTGGATGGAGGTGGGAGCTCCCCGCCCTGTGTTGGTAGCAAGACCAGCCCTGGTTGTGTTTGACCTCCTTTCCCCTGGCCGGGCTCCTGCACCACCACTCCCTGTCCAAACTGTGTCGAGCCTCCCAAATGACTCTAGGATGGATTTAGTCAGCATGGAAGTATGCTGATGGCACAGGTTCAACTCTTTCTCCGCCGAGCCAGCCAGCAAGGCGGTGACTATGAGGGCCTGACTCCATCCTCCTCTGCCTGGGGCGTGCGGTGGGTTTGGACCATGCTGCCTGCCAGGGATGCTGAGCTGAGACAGGGATGGGAAAGGGTACAGCTGCTTTCCTGGAAAAAATTGCTCTCCCATTGTTCCAGCCTTGGTCACTCTCTGGTCGCAGAGACCAAGGGAAGGATCCGTGCCGGCAGAAGGGTGTCATTAACGAGCCCGGTTTCCGAGTGGATGAAACTCTGGGCGCCTTCTCCGGAAAAAGGAGGAGAAGGTGAGAGCCACTCCGTCTCCAGCACAGACATCCTTCGGCTGGGCCAAGTGATGCTCACGGGAGGTTGACAGATTGCTTGGCTTGGCGTGGGTGACCACATCTCCCCATCTCTGGGAGGCCGTGGCTGGGAAAGGAACCGGCAGCGGCCTCCGGGTTGGGAGCCCCGTGCCAGGGTGCGGCAGGAGAGGAGCCCACACCCCACCGAAACAATCATCCCGCTTCCCCAAACAGGACTACTCCACTCTGGAGCTTGGACGTCATCATGGAGCGACCGGGCCGATCCCGTGCTAAATCTGTCTGTCGCCACGGGGAGCGAGCCAAGGCTTTTTGCCGTTTCCTCCCCCAGGTTCATTTATTATTCTTATCAGCCACCGGACAAAAACGTCAGGCCAGCTCTGATCTCTCTGAGGAAACACAGGAAAAGCCACATTAATGATGGAGCTGGGGAGAATTCTTCGGTGATTAAGTTACCAGAAATGATAAGCACACAGCACAGATATAAGAAAATAAGTCCTGTGGTGGCCTTGGCTTGGTCCCTCTCCCTGCAGATGCTGGTGAAGGGTGGCAGGACAAGTAGGCTTGAACATTCCCGTGCACCCATAGGGCAATAGTGGCCCTGTGATTGTCTTCTCCATCCCTGAATGCTTCAGATGTCCCCACTCCTGTCCACCACCGCACTGGGGTAGTGTGATACTTCCTCAGCATGGTGGCAGTGGGCAGGTCCCACCAGAGCTACAGTGCAGCACCATGAGTAGGACATGGAAATGTCCCTGCCACAGGGCTCTGCTGCAGTGGTGGCTTCAGAGCCATCTGCAGCTTCTCTCATGGGGAGACGGAGTGAGGTGCACTGGGGGTGCTATTCCAGGTCAGGTCTTTCCATGGAAGCAGGTTTTGTGGGTCACGGTACTGGTGGCTTCTGCCACAAGTCATCTCAGAGCGACTTTCTGACTCACAGAAGGCTTTCAGAAAGTCCATTGCTACTTGAGAAATACTCACCCATGTCAACTCTTCCAATATCCACAAAGAGCCGCAGCACCACGGACCCCAGCAGGTATCCAAAAGCAGGGCCGAACACGGCGATGGCAAAGAGGATGGCTGAAAAAAGGGAACAGAGAACGCCAGGGTGAGCAGGGAACCATAGCTCCAGTGTGGATACGGCTTCAGGCTTCCCACAGGAACAACATACAGAGGAGAGAAACCAGCTTTTGCCAAGCTGCAGACAATGAGAAGCTCCCCCTTGCTCAGATACTGGTTTTCCAACAGGAGGGCAGGCAGCTGCCTGCAGAAAAAGTCCCTCTGCTCTGCTGCAAACAAGGCTTCGCTGAGGCACGGGGAGTTGCCAGCTACACCCTGACTATCCATGATCTGCTGTGACACCCCGGGCTCCTGCAGGTGACAGAGACCTTAATCTCCTACAGGAGGCTATGGAAACAAAGCCATCTCAGCCCTCAGATCCAAGCAAAAACATGTGGTGAAAACTTCAGGGGAGGTGAAAGACACTGAGAGCAAAAAGGCAGCAGATCGCCCTTGCTTCAGCTGAACCATCTCCTTCAAAGAACAGATAACTAGGACCTAACCTGTAAGGTCAGAATGTTTCCTTCTGACTTTGGAATGAAAGGATTCAGGTTTCGTCCCTGAATGAAAATTTTTTTACACAACCTTCTGAGGCTGTCTGAGAGGAGGCAGTTTGCTTGAGCTGCATTGACCACTTCTGTGCGTTTTCCTGCTCTGGAGCCTTTGAGCATTCTGGGTATGAAAGACCAGTCTCACTGCTCTGTCTCAGCTGGGCACCTCTTTTAAAAGCCTTTTGGGTTTTAATTTTTTTTCTTTCTTTCCCCCCCCCCCCTCCAGTTAGGGAAGGCAGAGCTTTTGTTTCTACAACAGAAACTGAAGCATTGAAGGGTGGGTTCTCTTGAGGAGGAGTATTTTAACCTTACAGGTGGAGCGTAGTGTTCCCTTTCGTAGCAGGATGTTGAGACCTAAAATGAAATAAGCCTCAAAGGGCGACGGTATTTATGTCGTATTGAGGCAATCTGGACTCACAGTAGCCATGCCCCTGACACTCCCACAGCCCCAGAGTGACCACCTATATTATAAAGGACAGGTCGGTCCCATTGTCCTTCACCTTCAGGACCTGCATGCTTGGGAACCCTTTGGGGTATCAGAGGTGCTGGGAACAGTGACCCCTTGCCACCGGAGGAAGCCCAGGACACGCTGTGCCTCTTTTTTCCAGCCCAGATGACTATATTGGAGCTGAGAGGAGCGAGTACTAACCCTCACAGGAGACTTTCTGCATAGCTCTTAGGTGGTGCAGCAGCTCTGCCCAGCAGGATCCCGGAGCAAAGCACGGCTGGGTGGGTCTGGAGCCCCTCTGCCAAGCACTCCAGTGCTTGTCCAAAGCCTGTCCTTGGGAGTCTAATCCCCAGTGCTTTCCTTCTCCTTGAGTGCTTACCTCATTTTGGAACATCCGCTTTCAACTCCTAAATCACTCTGACGCCTTTGGCTGCTTTTAAAGACATTGTTCAGCACCAGGAGGAATTGGGTTTTTAAACAACTGATGGGATGAGCTCAAAGCTCACGTAGCCAGCTCGGCACCAGGTGGGTTTTGCCATTCACAGGGAAAAAAAACAGTCATGCAGTTTAACATGGAAGCCAGCACCTATCTCTTTGCACTCCAGAAGCAAGTCCTCCTGAGCTTGGCAGCCCCCACTAGGCAGGGACTGATTCCAGGGCAAAAAAAATGTTGATTTTGAACCCTCAATGCAAAACCTGTTTTAATTGGCAAGAGGCTGTCAGGCCTCTGGTTAAACCATGATCAAATGAGATCCAACAAGAGCAGGAGATGGTCTGAGAAGGTTTTCTTACTCCTCTTTCCCTTCATGGATGGCACAAGTTCTCACAGCCACCAGGGAGAGGCCCCCGCTCATCCATCTCATCTCCTTGCCCCGATCCTTTGGCACAAACACACTCCCACAGCACAAATATAACACTAGAGAGAGCAGCTGACTCTCAAGGGGAGACACAGCCCGGCCTTTTAATGGGGGATGATCTCATCTGCGTCCCACTGGCTGCTCAACCTGTGCCCAGAGGTTCCTCTCCAGACAAGCACCTCTACATCCATCTCTGCATCTCATCTCTGGAGAAAATGAGATACACAACGTTCCCACTTACCAACGTAGAGCGGGGAGTTGTTTGCTTCTGCAAAGTCATCTACGTAGGAGATCCCAAAGGGCTGGATGGGAACTGTCCCGACTCCAGCCAGCAGCTGGGCGATGACCATCATTGCCCATATGCTGCTGGCCTCCTTCTGGGGATCCTGGGTGGTGTTTGGGCACACAAACTTATTCTCCGCGTAGCAGAGCTCAGCCTGGATCTGGCTTTTGTTACCTGAAAGGGAGAAGAATGAGCATGACAACTCAGGGCACATCCCCTGCCTCCTCCCACATTAAATACTGGGAAACTCCCAAATTTGCTGAGTACCATAGAATCGTAGCATGGTCCAGGCCAGAAGGGACCCCCACTGCTGGATTGTGGATGGATTGTTCGTTTTATTTAGCAAGTCTCATCACCTTTCCTTTCCTTTGGGGCATTATGCTGAGGTCAGCGTAACAAACAGCCAGGCTGTGATTTTTATCAAAACTTTTAAAGACAGAGGATGGAAATACATCAGTTTCTCCTCCAAAGGGTTAGCCCTGTAGCCCAGCTCCAGCAACCTGCATTTGAACCGTTAAACAGAGGGTAAAAGCCTCTCCATCAAAGCAGCAGCACTGCTCACCCAGCCAACTGACAAAACCCTTTGGACAGATGGTGTCAAAAATAGAGGAAAAACCTAAATACTCATGGATGGAAAAATCATGAAAAATGAAGGTGTTACAGAGCAAACAGAGTAAGCCCTGGTCTTTCCATGCTGGCTCTTCCCACTCTGGCTTTGCTTGCTCTTTCTTTTCTTTTCTTTTCTTTTCTTTTCTTTTCTTTTCTTTTCTTTTCTTTTCTTTTCTTTTCTTTTCTTTTCTTTTCTTTTCTTTTCTTTTCTTTTCTTTTCTTTTCTTTTCTTTCCTTCCTTTCTCCCTCCCTTCCTTCCTTCCTTTCTTTCTTTCTTCCTTCCTTTCTTTCTTTCTTTCTTTCTTTCTTTCTTTCTTTCTTTCTTTCTTTCTTTCTTTCTTTCTTTCTTTCTTTCTTTCTTTCTTTCTTTCTTTCTTTCTTTCTTTCTTTCTTTCCTTCTTTCTTTCTTTCTTTTCTTTCCTTCTTTCTTTTCTTTCTTTGCTTTCTGTCTTTCTTTTCTTTATTTCTTTCTTTTCTTTCTTATTTCTTTGTAATGAGTTCAACATTCCTATCAGGTCTTTCTCATTAGTGTACTGACTGTGGATTTACTACACTTCTGAGTAAATAGAGACAAAACAAAACCAAATATTTGTCAGGTGATTAGGGGTTTCCACTGGCGTAGCAGTGGCAGCACATTCCTAACACGAGGTCACCACAAAAATCCTTATGCAAGTCCATTCAAAACCGCATCGTCTGAAGGGTCTGCGTTGCCAGGCAGAAGGAGCCTCCTTTTCTAATAAGGCCTGAACTTTAGAACCGCCTCGTGTCAGGGTGCTGTGGAGCGAGGCTGCTCTTGCCTTAACGAGGGCAAACCTAACGACTGGCTGTGCTTTTTGTTATGTCTTCTTTGCTCCCTTGTGGTTCCCCAGGCAGGAGTAGAGATCAATGCTCTCTGGGGTGACCTGGCTGCCCTGAGCAGGACACCTTGCCCCTGAATCTCCTTTGCCTTCAGCCTACCTCCTTCCAAAGCAAGGACTTTACTTCTTCACACCATCTGGACCAGTTTGAAGCCGTTAGCCCTTGTCCTATCACTACATGCCCCTGTAAAAAGTCCCTCTCCGGCTTTCTTGTAGGCCCCTTTCTTTATCAGCCAGATGAACTGCTTTGTCCCTGGAGCTTGTGGCACAGACCTTCAGCACCGTAGCTATGAACTTCTTCAGCAGGTAAGGGCTGTCTGTCTAAATGAGACTGATACGGCCAGAATTGTTCTGGTATGATCCCAGCTCAGCGTTCAGAAAATCACGAAGCCTCAGCAGCAAGGTACCCTAGGGCTTTTGAGCTCAGGAAATGCAGCAGTGCCCCAGAAGTGAAATGGTTTGTCCACCGTCACAGGGGACATCAGCAGCAGAACCAGCAACCCCAGGGCTTCTGCCCCAGGTCTGCTGCCTGCCCCGTCAGCAGCTCTCTCTGCTCACAGCTGGTTTCACACTCTCTCCCTGGATGACTTCTTGGTGAGCTAAACGACTTGTCATCATTGATAACAATGCTGTCCTCACTAGGCAGAGATGCAGTTGGGTGCTCAGGGATGGGTTGGAGGGACACGGTGTGCTTAGAGAGCTGAAGAGCAATGGATGGGCACAGCCAGGAGAGAAGCGGATTTCAAAGGGCATATCAGGATAGTTAAACAATTAATCAAGTCTCTTTTATCGTATCCATGTGGAAGGGTATGCCCTCTGACTGCCTGTGGAGCCTCCTTACATCCCCCTTACATCCGTGTGGGATGATGGTGTTCTCAGGGTCTCAGCCCTATAGCAACCTCCTTGGGCACCGATGGGGTGTCTTGGCAGCCTGGAGATGACATCCTGGCTGCTGAACCTGAAACACAGACTGCTCCCTCTGGAGGACTTCAGGAGCATCTATGGGGAATTTAGGTACTTCCTGAGCAGCATAGGGAAGAGTGTGGCCAGTAGGTGGAGGGAGGTCATTCTCCCCCTCTGCTGGAATCCTGCCTCCAGTGCTGGGCTCCCCAGTACAAGAGAGACAGAGAACTGCTGGAGAGAGTCCAGCATAGGGCAACAGAGATGATGGAGGGGTTGGAACATCTCCCTGAGGAGGAAAGGCTGAGAGAGCTGGGACTCTTTAGCCTGGAGAAGAGAAGGCTGAGGGGAGACCTTCTTCATGCTCACAAGGATCTGAAGGGTGGGTTGAACAAGGATGGAGCTGGGCTCTTCCCAGTGGTTCCTAGGGGCAGGACAAGGAGCAACGGGCACAAGGGACACAGGAAGTTCCATTCCAAGATGAGGAGGAACTTGTTTGGGGTGAGGGTGGCAGAGCCCTGGCAGAGGCTGCCCAGGGAGGGTGTGGAGTCCCCTTCTCTGGAGACCTTCCAGACCCACCTGGATGCAGCCCTGAGTGCTGTGCTCTGGGCAGCCCTGCTTTAGCTGGGGAGTGGGACGGGGTGAGCTCTAGAGGTCCCTGCCAGCTCTGACAATTCCAAGTCTGTGGTCATGACCACAGCACTCAGCACCTGAAGCCACAGCTGGAACAACATGTCCAGAAGAGGCAGAAGTAATTATTGCTTTCAGAAGGGATTGCAAAGCTTTATGGAATCTCTGCCTTGAGTCTTTCCCTCCAAATATTGGGTTTAAATATTGTGCACACTGGACACAACCCTTCATTTTTGTACAGGTAGGCACCTGTAAACCCAGCCCAGAGCACCGGGAGATGGCTTTGTGCTGGGCCAGCCCATGGTGGTGAGGGTGGAGGCACTTACCGGTGCTAAGCGTGGTGTATTGGTAGGGGTCTGATAGGAAGTGGGGCAGGGTAACCAGGAACGCCCCCAGGGCCAGCAGCAGCCCCCCCACACCGATCACCCGTGGGCGGTGAACTCGGCTGCCAAAGTAGCTGACGAAGATGATGAGGACCACGTTGCCGATCTGGAAAAGGCACAGCAAAATGGGGAGAACATCAGAAGAGTCCACAGAGGGACACGGTGTGCTTAGAGAGCTGATGGATGGGTGGGCACTGCCAGCAGAGAAGCGGATTTAAAAGGACATATGAGGATAGTTAAACAATTAATCAAGTCTGTTTTATCATATCCATGTGGAAGGTTATGCTCTCTGACTGCCTGTGACTGCTCTCCCATGACTGTGTTGGGGTGGGTGGAGGGCTCTCCTTCCAGGTGGTGCTTGACCCCCAACAAGAGCCGTTCCTGGGACAGCCCTTCACCCTGCATATTCACAGCAAGTCAGTGCTCCTTTCTCATCAAAAGCCAGTGGGCCAGCTCCTTGGTTTCTTGTGTGCATCCCTTGCTCTCAGGGACAACTTCACAACCTCCCTGTGATCTGGCTGGGGCTTTTTTCAGCACCCACACCTGCCCCCCACTCCAAAAGATGGAGCTTTCACTATAGGTTCCTCCTAAAAAGCATAAAAGAATTGTCTCCATGCCCCTGACTCTCAACAGACACGAGCCCAGTTGCAAAGCCCAGCTTATTGCAAATGTTTGTGACTCTGGACATTTCCAACTGCAGATATGATAAGCTGAAAAACTATGAAAACCTGCAGCTTCCTCAGGCCAGTAGATGAGCACCATAACATTACCACTGCATGGGCTTTGTCAGCTTGGGAGAAGCTAAACATTATCTTAAGCTTGGCATGCAGGGCTAAGAATGCTTTTTATTTATGTCTACGTGGGCTCCCTTGTTTGTCACTTTGTGGTTTATTGTTCTTGGAATTGCTGCAGCCATCAACACAAAAGGGCTGTGGGCCTGGACAGTTGGAGGAGCTCACACAGAGCTGAAGTACAGCACGGAAATCTCCCTCTCATAAAGCAGAGAAGTAAAGTTGTATCTGCTGTCTGCAAGCTGCTATTTTTTAGTGGCACAGCACATGTCCTATTCCAATCCTGTTCCCTTTATACTCCTGCAGAAACAGACTGCCCCACACGAGGTTTGCTTTGGTATTACTCCTCCAGACACTAATTCTCATAAAGGAGTTCTCTAGTGGGTAAGAAGCGCATGGGTTATAGCTTTGAGATACTCTGCAGGGCTTAATTATGCCAGTTCATCATTACCAATGTTACAACTGTCCATGTTCATAGAATCAGAGAATCATAGAATCATCTAGGTTGGAAAAGACCCTTGGGATCATCAAGTCCAACCATCAGCCCTACTCTACAAGTTCTCCCCTACACCATATCCCTCAACACCACATCTAATCTACTCTTGAACACAGTCAGATGTTGACATGTTGCATGTCTTTCTTGGCATGCCTTGGACATCAACACAATCAGTGGGAAGTCCTTCACTGGTCTCAACAGGCTTTGAACCAGTCTTTTTAAACGCAGGTATTCAAGGCTAGGTTGGATGGGGCTTTGAGCAACCTGGTCTAGTGGGAGGTGTCCCCACGCATGGCAGAGTGTTGGAACTAGATGATCTTTAAGGTCCCTTCTAGCCCAAACCTTTATATGATTCTGTGTAGGTGTTGGTTGAGGGAAGACCTGGCCATCTATTTCCCCAAGGACTTGGGAGAATTCCCAGCACCCACTCTCTTCGTGGAGGATCCCGTGGGAGAAGACCAGCTCTGTGCAAGGTGAGCTGCCACCAAGCACTGCTTTGTCTATGCCATAAAAAGAAATTCTCTGCCAGCAGGTCAAAAAGCCCAGTTGTCCTTGAAGAGCTACCATAAAAGAGACAATTCTCTATGATGTGGACTAGAAAACTTACTCCAGAGGAGCAAACGATCAGAAAATGAGAGGAAATCCTCAGCAATATGCCAGTGAAAACCAGTCCTTTGCCACAGGGACATCAGGAGATGGGAGCACCAGAGAAAAGGGCTAGATCTTGGAGAGGCTGCTGGCCAGGATCTCCTTTTAGAGAAAGCTTGGAATGACTCAGGCCAGGGTCATTCCTAAAGCAAATTGGAAACCTATGAAAATAGATACTTTAACTGGAAATCGCTCACAGAGCTGTGGTTGTGTGGATACTACTCCTAACATAATTTTCTTCTTCACAAAAGCTGTAAGAATTGTGATCAGCAGAAAATCACTTTGCATGTTTTCCATGTACCCAGTCATGTCTCTGCTGGAGGCATCACAAGGTGGTGTCATCTCCTCCTGAAGCAACCTGCTCTCCTCCGAGGCCACATCCTTACCATGTAACCCCATGTTCAACCTCCAGGCATATGGTACAGCAGAAGTGTGAAGACACGTCCAAATACACAGCAACAGCGACTCCATCCAGCACATGCAGGCATGGCCCCCAAGGCACTGGGTGTGAAAAACCCTGAGATCCTATTCTGGGAAGGTGTGTCCCCCCTCGTGTTCTGGCCACCCCTCCACACACCCGGCGTTTCACCCAGTTACCTCATGCAAGCT
This sequence comes from Jacana jacana, assembly GCA_013400555.1. Classification (NCBI taxonomy): domain Eukaryota; kingdom Metazoa; phylum Chordata; class Aves; order Charadriiformes; family Jacanidae; genus Jacana; species Jacana jacana. Next base: position 19,606 of record VZTM01015589.1, on the reverse strand, counting down.
GGAGATGAAACCTGAAGAGAGACTGGAGAGCCCGAAGCGCTTCTCAATGGTGGTGAGGCTGCTCTTGAAGTTGGCACTGTAGAGGAGCTGGGAGAGCTGGAGAAGCCCGTGGCAGAGCACAAACACCTGCAGGCAAAAAACATGCCATCCCAGTTAGTACCCAAGCTAGTGCCCTGTGATGTGTAATTGCTGGAGATCACGGCCCGTGCGAGGGATTGGAGAGTCATACCCACATGGACTCAAGAGGGCCAATGTGCCTGCACTCCTGACATGCAACACGTCTCCTGAAGGGCTCAGTCCTGGAACCCTGGTTATCTTAGCTTTGCAAATAAGAGATGCAGTGGTCAGAAGAGAAGACAAGGAGCTCTGGTTTTACCTTTCCTCTGCTTTGCTGTTATTAACATTCCTTGGTACTTGCACAGCAGCAACCCTTGTGCAACCCTCCAGAGCAACCCTCCAAATAGATGAGGTCCTGTTGCAGCAGGAGCTGTATGATGATAAATGAAAGAGGTCTGACTTTACACACACTCGATGGGTGCTCCTTGAGACCAAGTCAGAGCTAACCCTGCAGCCGAAAGGGAGCTGTGCTGGTTTAGACTACTGGAGATCCAGTATTTCCAGCTGGCCCCTTGGATTCACTCAGCAGTACAGCCAATTGACAGAGCCTGCTCCAAGGGGTGCTGCAGCAAGAAGGTGAAAGAGGGCTCTAAAAGCCACAGAGGGAAGGGATGAAATAGAATCATAGAACCATTCAGGTTGGAAAAGACCCTTGGGATCATCCAGTCCAACCATAAATATGCACAACGCCGTCTCGCTACTGGAAGACCTCGGTAGTATTCTAAAAACAGCACCTTTCCCGTGAGCCAGGCTGTGAGCTGAGCCAGAAACCAAGGCCAGCGGAGGCAGAGCTTTCCTGGAGCAGAGGAGGGAATGGAGAGAGTTTATGGGGCAGGGCAGGAGCGTGGTCGAGAGAGCCCGGGTGGCCTGGGAGAGGAAAGCGCTCTCCGCCGGCGATGCAAGAGGCAGCTCACAAGTGTCTTTTGATCTATATTTAGTCAGAACAGTTCTCCCTTATTTTTCTTGGAACGGAATGCAGCATGCAGACTGTGCCAAAAGTATTTTAAAATAAATAAAAAAAAAAAAAAAAAAAAAGGGAAAAGGTCTTTTTATTTAAATTCACAGGAAATCAAATATTTGCTGGGTACCGGAAGCATGTCCCACAAAGATAAGGGTGGGAAGTCCAAGATGATGAATGGGGGATCAAAGGTATTGCAGAGCTGACAAATTCCTTATGTCCTTGGCGAGGAAAGCAGCAATATTCGTTATTAGTACTTACTTGAAATGGTGGGAGCACCCAGAAGCCCTGACCCATTGTGTGAAAAAAAAAACTAACCAAAGAACTGAATTGTCCACCCGACAGAGAGGGTGCAAACGCCATAGGTGGGTGGTGGGGCTTTTTGGGGAGCAGAGAAGAATGTGGAGTCAGCTCCTGCAATCGCAAGAGGATTTGGGTGGGAGAAGATGGGAAGCTTCCTTGGGAAGCTTCTCCTGGGAGGGAGGATGGTACCAGCCACAAGAGACAGCTGGGTGTCTAAAAGCATAAGAGATGGGAGAGATAGTGACAGACCATGGGAGGATGGAAATGAAGGAGAAAACGGAGTCCTAGCAGTGGGAGGGCAGGCTGGGAACAACCTGGAGACCACAGAAAAGCAGAGGGAGAAAGGCAAACACCAAAAAAAGAGGGAAGAAGGGTCACAGGGACAAGCTGTCACCACGAACTCCCCAGCCATGCCTTGGCTGTCAGCAGACAGGCGAGTGTCAGGCAGGCATCTGCCCCTTTGATGGCTGAGCAGGAGAGGACAAAGTCCCAAGCTGGGACTTTGCCCCGACAAAAAGCCGCAGAGCAGTAATGTAGGGTGTAACGTGGGAAAGGGAAACCCTCCCAGACAGGCACAAAGTGGAAGTGAAAGGTTGGAAAGTAAAGTCTTGAAGCAGAATGACCTCTGCACCCAGCAGCTATCAACTCCTACATTCAAAAACCCATCCCAGCACATGGTCCTGCAGGTGAAAGCTGGATCCACCACCTTCCCCAATCCTGACCTGGGATTCGCCCTGTAATCATTTCGGCCGTGGGAGCAGAGAGGTGACTCCCAGGAGGATGAGAAACTGAAAGGGGGGATCTTGTTGCCAGAGAACATTAATTTTTGCTCCTGCAGCTCTGGCCAGACCCTACTGAAGTCATTGGTATAAGGAAGCCCTGGCTGAACAGCGGAGGGCTGGGACCGCCTGAGATGCGGAGCAGCTGGAAGGAGAGCTCTCCTGGCGCGAGGCATTAGCTGGAGAAGCAAAGCTGTTTACCAACGGGGAGGGAAGAGGGTGGATCTCTGAGGCTGAATATAGAGCAGCAAATGTCAGCCTAATCCCAGGGCAGATGGGGAGACGAGAAGAGCTGGGGAGAGAGAGTGGATGCTGGCGGGGAGGGAAGGCGAGGAGGAGAGGCAGCCTGACTCTGAAGGTAGAGGCATGGAAGGACCACGGGGAAGCAGCACGGGCTGTGCTTCACGAGAGGATGGAGAGCAGGAGGTGAGAGGTGGTCCGAGAGGTCAGGCAGGAAAAGGCAGAGCTGGCTTGAGATGGGTTGATGCATTGGTGATAACGCGGAGAGGGACAAAAAGGGGACGTGGATCCCGAGATGCCTGGGAACAAGCTGGGTCTGCCTGCCTCGAGGGAAGGCAAGGTGGGAGAAGTGCAGCTGGAGGACATGGACAAAGGGAGAGGAAGCCTTTGGGGGGTGATTTCTCCCCCTCTCCCCATCCGTGAGACCTGGCTCCCAGGCTCCCGTGAGGAGGGATGGCAGGAAAGGCAGAAGGGGAGGAGGGATGCTGCAGGGGACCCCAATCCCACCCCACGCTGCTGCTGGCACTGAGACCACACAGCAGCCTCAGACCTTGATGTGGAGAGCCCAGAGGGTGGTAGGGGAAGCATAGAACAGTCAATTCTAATTAAAACAATGATGGCCCAAACCTTGAAGGCTCTGAGTGCAAAGAGCTGGGAGAGGGGCTTACTTAGAGAGCTCCCCAAAAGGAACCCCTGCACTGTCTGACCTTGGCACTGGCTGGGATACTCCAGCTGGGAAGAGTAGACCTTTGAGGCTGGTGGAGATGATGGGAACCACTCTTCTCTGTCCTCTCGGGCCTCCCTGTTCCTCTCCCTGTGCATCCCCATCCCCACACGTTCATGCTGACCACCCACAACCTGCTGGTCTATGGAACCCAGCACCGAGCTGGTCCCTTCCAGCTGCAGAGAGTGCCAGATGAGCGGTGCTGGCCCCACACACCCACAAGGGTACCCCAGGAGGGGATGGAGCTGCTATCATCCATCTTCCATAACATTTAACCAAGAGGGGGCTTTTAAAGAAGAGCCAAGCTCATCTGAAGGGAGGTTTTGCTGACACAAAGCCAACAGGACAGCACTGAAGGTGAAGGCATGGTGGGAGGTTAAGGAGTCAAGGACACTCCTAGAACTGCGAAGTGCTGACCCTCCAGAGCAGACACTCCCAGCAGAGCCTGGTGTATTTTTGGAGTTGCAGGCAAGCAGCAGTCGCTGGCAGCTGGGGAGCAGGGTGGAGAGGCCAAAGGCATGCACCCACATTCACCCACACCCCACACACAAAATCCCCTCTCGATCATCCCCACGTTTCCTTCAGAGTGCCTGAGCAACCCTGGCTCCAGGCGCCTCCTTTCCGAGAGGCATTTTGTTTAAAAGGGGAGCAAATGGCTGCAGGAAGGTCCCTTGCAGGCAAGCTGGTCCATCCTCCCCTCCAGCTTCACTAGCACCTCCCAGGGCAAAGCTTTTTTCCTCGGGAAGAGAAGCCCACCTTGTTGCAGGGAATGGAGGGGACTGGTCCCTCCATGGTCTGGGTAGCACTTCTCAGGTTCAAAGCGGAGAGGTGGCAGCTATTCAGGCAATCCTAAGCCAAGCCTCCTTTAGAGGAGAGGCATTCAGCAAATACTTGACCTGATGGGCTGGTGGGGCTGAGAGAGGGGGCAGGCTGGGCTCCAGGCAGCCCCCAGGCATGAGGATGCAGCAGCAAGGCTGACACCCTATACTAAGCACCAAGATGTCCCCATGTGATGCCAGGTATGGTCACAGCTGGTGCACTCCTGGGAAATGTCCAAGACGGCATTTCAGCCCTTGCAGCTACCTCAGAAGACCCACTTGCACCCTTTCCCATTTCCCTGAAGCTCACTGGGAACACAATAAGGCTCTGGGAGGAGAGAGCAGGTCTCCCAGCCTCCTGCTGAACCCATAAAGCAGCCAAGGACGATGAAGCCAGAGCCAGGGGTTAAATCTGTCCTTGAGGCTGTTGCTCTTGGGGTGAGAAGGATGTTGCTGGTCCCGGGGCTGGGAGCAGGCAGCGTTGCATATAGCACTGGTAGGTGCTTGCACTGCCCCACATCACACACTGGGTCCGCTAAGCTGTAGTGCTTTATCTCACAGCTCTCCCTTTCCACAATGCTTACGTAAGATAATGCACTGTCAACACTGTCACTGGCCTTAACACACACCTGCCTGAAGGTACACAGAGACTGGGCTTTAGAAAAGCCTACTATGAAAGGTGGACTGTTTGGTAAGAAGTTGTTTTGGGAGGCAGGGCAGGGGAGCATCCCTTGGACACCGAGGCAGCCAATGGATGTTTGGCAAGTTGGGTTAAATAAGAAAAAAAACCAAACACAAAGTACTTGATAACCCCAACCTGCAGAGCTGGACATGGGTAGGTAATAAAATTCAAATTTCTTGTAATTTCGAAGGAGTGAACTGCCTCTATGGAGCCTTGAGGATCCAGGGAACTCCTCCACATGGGAGCCTGGCTCAGTTCTGCAAGGACCAGGGATTTGGGAAGATGCTGCTACATGCAGCATGGCCACTGCCCCTGGGGAAGCGAGTTAAGGGTTAATTCTCTGCTCTGCTCCCACAGCTTCATGGTGTGGTAGTGGCACTTATGTCCAAAGTCATCCCTCACCTCGTTTTTCAATGTCTTCAGCTTGGCAGCCCCGCTTGGAAGTTGAAAAGGTGGGAATTGTGATGGTGGAGCTCACCCAGTGAGGAGAGAACCCATTCCAGCTCTCACATCCATGCTCACCTCCGTGCCCAACAGCCTTCCCATGGCTGCACCATGGATGGAAAGAGCCATCAGATGGAAGCAAGAGCTGCCTGGGGAGTGAAGATGCCCACAGAACTTACCAAGCTGCTCCCAGCTGACTGATGACACCGAGGGAGGGCATGGCCAAGAGTAGTTGCTGCAGGAAGGCACAAAATGAATCTGTCTGGAGTAAATGTTTGGAAAAGGCTAGGAGTAAGGATGCTCTGTTAGCTCTTCTCTCCACACAGTACTATGAGAGCTGCATTTTGGGTTCTGGAGGGCCAAAGCAAAATCGTTTGACCTTAGTGAAAAGTCAGGGCCCAAAGCAGGAGACCCCAACCTGCCCACCTCTGAAGGCTTCTTCCACTTCCCTTTCCTGAGCTTCCAAGAGGAATACAAAACAAAAAACGGAGGGGGGAACTTTAGGAAGTAATGAAAGTAATGAGAGTATCCCCAAAATTATAAGAATGAGGGAGGAGGCAGGCTGTCTAGTTTAGAGCTTGTGCATGACCAACACTCACTACACCAGGAGACCCTCCTGCAGCAGGACGGCTGAGATCATTCAGTACCAAAGAAATGCATTAGTGGGAAATGAGAAGTTGTCCTGGTTTGAGGTAAAACAAACCAGTTTTCTGATTTACAATTCTACTTTTTTGGCTGTTCCTCTTCTGACTGACTGAACTCTGAAATTCACAGCAGAGTGCTCAGAAACTGCTCCCTCTCAGGGTGCTCAGCCCTGATCACCCCAAGGGAGGGTGCAGAGAGGCCCTGGCTTAGACTCATGGCTGGGACAACCAAGGGCAGGGAATGGCCTTATCTGCCCCCTTGGAGGGTGGGAAGCGGAAGAGCCTCCAGGGGTCACCCCTGTGGGGAGGAGGGGACAGGACAGGGGACCCCAAACTGACCCACAGGGGATTCCATCCCATCCCCATCGTGCTCAGGGTAAAAGCTGAGGGATCAGAGGGGCAACTCTTACTTTGAGGAAAGAGTCTGTCTGCCTCTGACCCCCATCCCAGCATTCCTGACTCCAGAGCTGGAACCCAGCTCTTGTCGGTCACCCAGTCCAGGCTGGGACTTTCCTGATGCCTCCTCATGACGGGATCCTCATCCCAGGAGCTCCATACAGCTTTGTATAGACTGTATCTATTTCATTATTTGTTTCCTTTGGTTTTGTTTGTTTGCTTTAATTTGAGGATTAATACTTCATTAAAGTAGTTTAGTTCATTCTAAACTCATAAATCTCCTTATCCTCTTCCTCTCCTTTCTTTTTTGGGGGGAGGAAGGGCTCATCTGCCAGTCTGGTTTTGGTAAATTTGGCTGAAACCATGACAGCAGTATACAGACACACGTGGGGCAATACATCTCTCCTTGGCACCTCTTTCTCACGTGCAGCTGCCCAAATTTGGAGATCAAAAAGCACCGAGAGCAAAAAAACCCAACTGAAGCACAACATTTCCACAGAAGGAACCAAGTACCCTGCCACACCACAAAAGCTGAGCCTGGAGCATGGTCTCCAGTGGCAGAAGTTGGCTCCTAAATGGTATTTCTATCACCAAAAAAACCCAACCCTCCCATAATAATAGCAATAATAATAGTAATAATAGTAGTAATAATAATTATTATTATTTTTTTAAAATTTAAAGTTATTAGGGATTGTCTGAAGCACGCCACTGCCCAGGTTTTCGCTGCAGTGATGGCTGCCATACTGTACAACCCCCAGTTGTCAAATGCAAAGACAGTGTTTGCTCTTTCTGCAAGGAGGGTAGACCCTGGGGCTTCCCAGCAGGGTGTCCTGGACGCCCTTGCGAGGCCTGTGCAAGCCCTGCTTTGCTGGGTTGCTGCAGAGGGAGTGCCCCAGGGGACATAAAGGCATGCCCCTGCTGTGACGTGCAGGTCTGCGCTGCAGATGTCAGGAGGAAAGGAGGGTTTGGGGCCGACTGGAGGATTGCTGAGACCAGACACCCCCCCTCCTTGCCCCGTGCCTGCGGTGCGAGGGTTTGCTGCTTCCCAGGCTGACGCTGAGAAAACACCTGGGCTTGCAAACACCCCGTGTCCCCTCCAGCAGCCTTCTTCCCTCCTGCAGCCAGAGCCAGCGCCCAGGAGGGCTGTGTGCTTGGGCCTTCGCTCTTTTCCCCAAGGGCTCTTTTCTCCACGGTGCCATGATTTCCTTGAAGGTAGCTTCAGCTTGGCTTGGTTTTCCCGGACCTACAGGCATATGTAAACACTCCTCCCGCCCGCCCCGCGGCCCTGGCTCTGCCTCCTGCTCCCTATCAGCAACACTCCTCTGCCATTCTCCTCCCGATAATCTTATCTACGCTGACCACTCCTTGGTTGTGTTTGGGCACCCAACCACCTCGCCCCTCATAAAGTCATCTGGTTTCATGTCTCCTAGACCTTGATCCCACTAAACTCTCCAACCAGCCTTACCCCCTGGCTCTTCCCCATCTTTTTCCCTCTCCTGCTGCTGGTGTTGCTGGTGAAGGGCAGGTGGTTCTTCCGATCCCACCAAAACCAGACTTAAACACCGTGTGGGATCCATCCTAACCCCACTTTTGCTTTCTGATGCCAGCACCATCCCCACGAACGCTGGAAGACCGCAGTCACAGCAGGTCATTCTCCCCACGCCACCTCACTTGTCCCTGAAGAGCCTGCTTACTCCTTTGCTACCAACGCTCACCCAACTCGCCATCGCTCCCCGCAGCGTCCAGCATCGGAATATCCTTTGATGTTCTTGCTTAAACCAATGGCCCTTATCAACAATGACTTTCTGGGTGCTTCCCTCTCCAAACCTACAGCCAGATCAGTGACCTGATGAATCTCCTGTTCTTGCTAACGGCTAAATAAAGAAATTCATAATCTTTTCCAACAGGATATGAGAGCACAACTTTTACATCTCCAGGCTTCTGAAATACACTCCTCAGCAAATTCCTTTAGTTCCTTTAAAGGAAGGGACATAAAACTTGCCCTGATGCTGTTGGGACCTCAGTCCCCAAGGCAAGGCACGTGTTTCTCCTGCAGAAGGCACCCAGCCTCCCTAGGGAGGGCACAAGCTCCCCGCTCCTGGCCATCACACCCTGCATGCCCCCTCCAGCGCCTTCACCCTGGGATGCTTTAAAGCCTTATCACCCCCCTTAGAGCCCATCGTCTCCTGACCTTGCTGTCCCCTCTCCTACACCCTTCTGTACCACCCCTCTCACTGCCCCAGGATGGCACCACATTTAAATCTGCCCCGAAGGCTTTTGAATCTCCCCACACCCTCACTCCCCGGCTCCCTCTAGCCCCCACCAGTGACAGTAACTCCCTCTTACCCTCCTCCTTCCTTTTCCATGCCAGGAGGTCTGCAGAATAAAAGCCTCCCCACCACACCGCTCCCCTGTGCTCTCCAGCTAACCAGCTTCCAGATGAAACCAGTCCAACTCCGCTGAGTAGCAAGGTATTTATAAACATCTCCTCCTTGTCCTGTTCCTGGGGAGCCAGATCAAGCAATTAGCTATCAATTAAAATAGCACAAACCCATGAAAGAGAGAAAAAAGGTGAAGAAGCCAACACTTTTGAGGCACTGCAGAGATAACACCTTTGAAATAACCCTTTTTCAGTGGCTTCTGGGAAGGGCAAGATGGACACGGACATGGACATGATGACTGGAGACAGCAGTTAGGACTCTGGGCCAGGTGGCACTGATGGGGTCCATGGTCACACTTGGGCATCAAAAAACCAACCATCCACTTCACCTTTCAAACCTGATTTTTGTCCTTTAGGCAGTGAGGTCCTTGGTGTCCCTGGTGCCACCAGGTGTTGGCATCCACCTAACAGCTGGTTTCATCCCAGCAACTAAAACCTCCTAGTTTCGGTCAGCACAACCCTGGAAGTTCTGGTGAACTTCAAAGCAGGGGGCTGTCCTTGCTCATCACCCACCTCCACCACCACTGTGGAATTACAGGGAGGCTCTAGGTTTCTTGTAGGGGACTGTGCTCCTGGGAGCAGCAACCTCCCAGCTTCAAGGACTGAAGACCTTTTGCATTCAGCTTTCTGTCCTCAGGCTGATTCAAGACAAACAGCCAACTTCTAGAGGGGTTCAAGCAACCTTGCCATATCTGAGAGGGTGCTCAAAAACATAAGTGCAGTGATCCCACTACAAGATCATAGAATCATTTAATAATTTGGGTGGGAAGGAACCTTTAAAGGTCATCTTGTCCAACCCCTCTGTCATGAGCAGGGTCATCTTCAATGAGATAAGGTTGCTGAGTGCCCCATCCAACCTGAACTCGAATGTTTCCAGGGATGGGGCATCTACCACCTGCAGATAGGGTGCAGACAGCAAACACGCTGTCAGCTGAGCTGGGTGGTGCCCTGAAGTATCATCACAGACAGAGCCCTGGTGCCATCCGCTGCGATTGCAGTATTAGCTACAGCCATTAATACCCACAAGGAGCAACTTCCACAGCAGCAACAAGGAACTGTCACCAACCATGTTCCCGAAGGGTTCAAAGATCAGCTGTAAATGTGTCAGAGCACAGGCATGAGCCAGCAGCCAAATCCACGGGGCATGGCCATCCTGGGTGCCTGCCTCTGGATGGCTGCTCCTGCGTCCCCCCAGCAGCACCTCCAGAGCCACTCAGAGCTGCTGCCCCATCCCATGCTTCAGATCCCTGCAGAACCATTGAAACTACTCCTTCCCACCAGGACCCTTCCCTCTCTGATGCCACTTGCAGCATCATCAGGCTTTCCACCGTCAAACACCAACAGGAACAGGACCAGTGCTAAAAACCACCCCAAGAGCAATGGAGACCAGAGCAGGAAGAAGGTGGGCCCCGTCGCAGAGAACACGGAGGAGAAAGATGGCTTGCATGGAAAAATAAGTTGCTATTTTTGGTCCCAATCCTGTAAAAGGCACTCCAAAAATGATCTTGGCATGTGAGAGGGGGAATAAATATTGATTTGATGATTAGGGCTTGGAGTCTGCTACAACTAGGGGACTCTGTTGTGTTGGATGGAAACGCTGTCCTGGCTAGAAACTGGCACCCCTTATATGAGGACACCGCCTCTCCTTAATTTAAACCCCTTTATAGTATCTCTTTCTCTGTGTGGGATGATGCCAGCACCTTCCCACACAATTAGGTGCTGGATGAAAACTTTCTGTAACACGTTATTTGCAGCACCAAAGGTGTCTCACACAAACAAGAGCTACAAAGCCATATGAACCGAGATGCCTACTGTACCCCTTGCCCTCTGACAGAACCCATTCACACCGAAACAACTGATATATAAACACAAATCATAGAGCCACAGAACCATTCAGGTTGGGAGAGACCCTTGGGATCAGCGAGTCCAACCATCAGCCCCACTCTACAAAGCTCTCCCCTACACCAGATCCCCCAACACCACAGCTCATCCACTCTCAAACACAGTCAGGGGTGGGGACTCCACCCCCTCCCTGGGCAGCCCAGTCCAGGCTCTGACCACTCTTGCTGGGAAGAATTCTTGCCTCATGTCCAGCCTAACCCTACCCTGCTGCAGCTTGAAGCCATTCCCTCTCCTTCTATCGCTCATCGCCCGTGAGAAGAGACCAGCACCAACCTCTCTGCAATGCCCTTTCAAGCAGTTGTAGAGAGGAATGAGGTCTCCCCTCAGCCTCCTCTTCCTCCAGCTCAACAGTCCCAGCTCCTTCATAAGATTGATGCCCCAGGCCCTTCCCCAGCTCCGTGTCCCTGCTCTGCACTCGCTCCAGCCCCTCCAGATCTCTCTTGTGCTGAGGTGCCCAGAACTGGACACCAGACTCAAGTTGTGGCCTCCCCAGTGCTGAGCACAGGGGGACAATCCCCTCCCATATGTCACAGCACAGAAAGTGTGAACAGGTCAGGAAAGGGTGGTGGGGGGGTGTCATTGTCTGTCAATTTATATACACCTGCTCTTAAAAGCAAGAATTCTTCTCCAAGGGATGGGTGTCCTGACTCCCCACTGTCCCAGATGGCATATATCACCCATCTGATACCAACAAGCAGGTTGTGATAGAACCCAAAGAAGCTCCTTAAGGTGCCTTCACAGTGCCAGTGTTGGGCTGGGCTGTTCCTCCCCATTTAGCAAAACCCTGCTGGGCTGTTGGTTTGTTTTTTTTAAACAAAAAGTGCTTTTTTTCACACGCTGGATTTCCCCTAGTGCAGCGGTGTTTGCACTGGCCGGGGCAGGCAGGATGTAGGGGGTCTCTGGTGGCATCTCCTGCTTAGGGCATCGGGGGGATGTCACTCCACATATGTTCCCATGCACAGTTGCCACACTGGGTGCTGCAGCGTCACCTCTCCCTCAGAAATCACCCCCGAGGACCCCCTAGATGGACTCAGTGGTGGGTGCCAGGATGGTCTGGGGAGCTCCAGGCTCATTGCTCGTTTGGAAATTAAGACTTATGCCAGCACCAGATGCTGGGCAATTTGAGCAGCGATGGGTGCAGGCAGCTGACCAGGCACAGACTGGCACAGCCAGATGTCCTGCTGCCAGCAAAGTAAAACCCTTGTATCATCTGCCCTCAGCCAGATGCCCCTAGTAGGTGCCAGACACAGCCTGGGGGGGTGTGCATGGTGCTGGGTGCCCACCTCGACTCCCGCAGCTGCCTGTGGGATGCAGAAATGGATTAACATCAGTTAGGGCTTTTTTTCTTATTATTTATTTTTACCCTAAATTTTAACATCCTGACAAAGGCATGGACTTTGGCACTGCTTTTACTATTCCAGGATACTTTTGCATCCTGCCCTGTAAGCATTAGCTGCAAGAAGAGCTCGGATTTTGGGTGACTTTATTCACCCCAAGCCATGGCTGTTACTGAATCAGCCTGGAGGGGGTTAGGGCCATGTTTTGCACCCCCTCCAGAGAAGGGGACAAGTCACCCCTCCAGAAGCACGTCAGGGCAGCCCAAAAGCAGCCCTAAATTACCCAGGGTAACCTCAAACTCTTCCTCCTGGAGCTTACAGTCAAAAAGAGCCATCAAGTCACCTGATAGAATAGCCCAGCCTGGGCAGCGGGGATCTTCAGGTACTTAGGACTGGAAGGCATCATCTGAGATGATGTCTCCAGCTCTGGGAGCCCCCACCATATCACTGGTTGACCCCAGCAAGCCTGAAGCATCGCTGCTCGCCCCGCCGTGCTGCTCGGGGGAGCAGGCTGTTGGGAACAACCCCATAGCATCCCCGACAGAGATGCTGGGGCCCCGTGGTTCGGTGAAACTTTTCCTGCCCAGAAACCGACCCCAAGGAAGCACAGCCCAAAGAAGAGGGAGCAGCACTGTCCTCCATGCAAGGTGAGGAAACCCAAACCCACGCCAGACCACGATGCCCTACCCAGGGCTGCACACTCCCGACAAAACACTTAGCTGGGAAGGGCTGAGAAAGCCTTCCCTGCAGCCCCGCTCTCGGCTCCCCTCCCAAAACACACGCTGATCATCCAGTAACACCAGTGGGAAGTCACACCCCGGCCCCAGGCACGACCAGCAGACCCGACACAAGGGGGGGATCCTGCCAGCTGCCCCACCACCACCACGGCAGCCCCTCTCATGCACAGAAAGCTGCTCTGCCCGTGGGCAGAAGGCGGGAGGGGCGAGCTGCTGGGAGCTGCCGTCCCCCAAAACGTGCATGTGGCAGGTTTGGATGCCAATACGGGGAGGTGCTGCCAAGAGAGGTGCAGAAATCCACCCCACACACTCCTCCTATCCACACACACTCCCCCCCTGGCCCCAGCCCCGAGAAATCCTGGTGAAGGCAGGTGGGTGTCCTGGGGATGGGCACTAGGATGTGCAGCAGCCTCGGTGCCCATCCGAAAATGGGCCAAAACTGTGCCATATGGGGAAAAAAAGAAGCAGGTGGGGCGGGGAGCGGTGTAAAAGCACGATGGTCAGCAGGGTTTAAAACGTGAGAGGTAGAGAGGGTGGCTGGTGTTTTCTCACGTGGGCGGTGAGCTCAGGAGCCTGAAGCTCAGGCAGGGACCGGCTTTTAAGGTGACAAGTCTTGCCTCACTTAATAGGGGCAGGTGAGTAACTGGGCAGCCAACACCAGAAAACCCACTTCAACCCGCCGTGATTTTGCTCCTGTCACTCAAAATGCCCTTCTCCCCGAGGTTTTTAAAGCAAGTGGGTGTTATTATAGGGCAGTGTTTTCCTTTCGCACCAGGATGTGGTTAATCATTCCCTAAGCAGCAGCACACTGTGTACCGGATGCCGTGGGTAAGCTCCACAGCCCACGGAGAGCTGCCCACACCTCTTCCACGGGGAGTAACGCTCACGCACCGTGGAGGGTACCACCCCGAAACCCACCGAGACCCCCAGCCCTTCCCTGTGCGCCGAGCGGGACAGACCTCAGCAGTGTCATCCAGGACTGCCCGGGGAGCTGCCTTTCAAATTCTGCATCTTAGCAAAGACCCTTCGTTTTCTCGGTGGTTTGTACTGGGGATGGGGAGACCCGTGGGATGGGTTGGGGTCACTCTCCCTGTGAGCATCTTCCTCCCTCCCCTCCGGGGACGCGGTGCATCCCTGCCAGGCACGGCTCCTTACCTTGATGTTGCAGAAGATACTCCGAGAGCAGGTGCCGGATTTTTTCGGGACATCAGCTGGGGGTTTGCCAGCTTCAGGGTGGACTCCCATGGTGGGGGCTTCCCGGAGAGCCCCAAAGAGCTGGGCTGCACGTGGGCTCCTGTCCCTCTCTGGCCTGTCCCACCGCCGGCAGCGTGCACGGTCTGCGCCAAAAACCTTCCAAGCCCGTGAGTGAGGCAGGCAGCTTGAGCGCAAAGTTTTTATAAGTCTGCTCTCGGGAGTGATGATGAAACCCTTTCTCCTCCCTCTTTTGCTGTGTGAGCCGAGGGAACTTTAAAGTCGCAGGAAGCCAACGCCAGCGCAGGGAGCAGGTGGGAGCGAGGGCTCGACCAGCCCCGGCCGGTTTGGGGATGGGGACCGCTGTGGTGGGACAATGCTTGCCCACCCGTGGGGGGGACACCTAGCACCCCTCTGCTGTGCTCATATCCGAGGCTGCAGGATGTGGCTGGACAAGGCACGGGCAGCACAGCCTTCCCATGAGGAAGCAACTGGGGTTTTAATTTAAGTCCCCCCTGGAGGGGCGAGACCTTTCAGCCAGCTGGGTTTTGGCTCCCAGGAGGTGGGAGGGGGGAAGCCGAGTGGCCAGGCAGAGAAAATAAGCTTCTCCTGGTTTTCTTTTGTGGAAAAAAAGTGCATTTGTGACATTCCTGAGCACTATTTTTTTACCAATACCTCTCCGGGGCTTTGTTTATGCAAAGCACTGATTTATTTTGCTGGCTCCTCACAGGGAGGAAAAGTGTAAGAGGAAAAAGGGCAGGTTGAGGGGAAGCCAGCTTCAAGAATTTTGTCAAAATTATTGTTTTTCCCAGCATAAAGCAGGGTGGAGGAGAGAGGTGAGTGGATCCTGTGGGAAACGGTGGATCCCACCTTGGGGTGCTCCAAGCTCGGAGAAAACAAATCCCAGCTCCCTGAATGGTTTCCCCATGGAAGTGGTGGCAGGTTTCTACAAATGCCCCGGTATGGTGCCAAGGAGACAAACCCCACTCAATGGGCACCCACTGACACCCACTCCCTGCCCAGGTGCCCACTGTGGCCACTGGCCACGAGAGGGTGCATTGTGCCCATGGGAGAGGTTCCCTGGGTGCTCCTTTCCTTCCATCTCACCCAACCAAGGATGGAGGTCCTGCAAGAGGACCCTCACAGGTCAGGATCCTTGGGGTCCAGCACCAGCGTAACCAGGCAGAGGACTTGGAAGCAGTGTGAAAAATTAGTGTTGCTCAGATAAGAAGAGCTAATTTTGGCTGTCAGCTTCCCGGTTTCCTCACCCTGTCCTAGGAGCACTGCTTGCAGTGACAGTTTGGGTATCACTGACCTGTGGGTGGCAAAAAAAAAGCACCTTGTTTTTCCATTTCTCTTCTTCCATGACCATCCCCAAATCTGCTAGATCTGGGGTCAGGACAGAATGTGAAGAGACCCCTTTGCCCCATCAGAGTCAGCGGAGTGGAAAGGCTCAAGCAAGCCAACGTCTCCCGATCTCCCTGTGAACCCATCGTGCCGCTGAGCTCCTTTTTCAGGCAATGCCTGACCCTCTCGCGAAAGGCCCCATCTTTTCCGTTTATTCTGCAGTGACCCGTGACGCTCGCTTTGTTATAACAACCACCTCTACACACAGCAGCTGTTTCAGCCACTAACTTCAGCTTTTCCACCCAGATTTGTCTCCGTGCAGCGAGACAAACGCCCCAAGGAAGAGGCGCTGGGAGTGGGCAGGATGGGCAGTGGCCAGAAACACCCCTGCTCTGATGCCACAGCCCATGGATGGGGTTGGGAACCCCGTGCTGACACAGTTAACCCCTTAACAAGAGGAAGCAAAAGGCAGTGTTGAGTCAAAAGGGAATCAGGGCTTCTGGTAAACACCCCCGGGGCTGGACGTCACTGCCCCACAGGGATGCGGGTCCTTAGCAGGAACCGACCACGTTTCCCAGCTGGCCAAGGGAGGGACAGAGGCTGGGACAGCCTTTGATGTGCTCTAAATCAAGGGACCTGGGTCCTCAGGCAGCACTGTGCTCTCCAGGTCTGGCCACCCCCAGCAGGGTCTTGGGATATGGAGGGATGCCCCAGCGGGGCTGATTTGCTGGAGGGCAGGGAGAAATCATGCTGGCAACCCATGCTGCCCTTGTATTTCTCACTCTGCAGCTCTTGCAATAGGTAAGGCAAGAAACCACCAGCTTCCCATCCAGCTGGGGGCCACTCACAGCACTGGAGACCTCCCCATGGGGTTGCACACCTTGCTCACCGACCACACGCAGTGTCTTTGTCTACTCTCCCATGAGCAAGCGTACCCATGTGCCCTCAGTATGTCTGCAGATGACACCAAGTCAGGAGGTAGTGTCAATCTGCCTGAGGGAAGGGAGGGCTCTGCCTGAGGGATCTGGACAGGCTGCACGGCTGGGCTGAGGCAAATGGGATGAGATTCAACAAGGCCAAGTTCTGGGTCCTGCACTTTGGCCACAATAACCCCATGCAACACTACAGGCTTGGGGCAGAGTGGCTGGAAGACTGTGAAGAAAAGGACCTGGGAGTGTTGGACAATGCTTGGCTGAACATTAGCTGACGGTGTGCCCAGGTGGCCAAGGGCATCCTGGCCCGCACCAGGAATAGTGTAACCAGCAGGAGCAGGGAGGTGATCATCCCCCTGTACTCAGAGCTCTGGTGAGGCTGCATCTCGAGTACTCTGTTCAGTTTTGAGCCCCTCATAGAATCATTCAGGTTGGAAGAGAACCTTGGGATCATTGAGTCATCATCATCAGCCCCACTCTACAAAGTTCTCCCCTACACCATATCCCTCAACACCACAGCTCATCCACTCTGAAACACAGTCAGGGATGGGGACTCCACCACCTCCCCGGGCAGCCCAGTCCGGGGTCTGACTTCTTTTACTGTGAAAAATCACTCACTCAGGAAAGTTACCCAACTATCTTGGGCCTCTTTACCTTCAAATACCCTACCCCATGGAATTTCCCCTAGCAATTGCCTGAAATTTGTCCAGAGAAGGGCAACAAAACTGGTGAGGAATATGGAGCACAAGTCTTATGAGGAGCAGCTGAGGGAACTGGGGTTGTTTAGTCTGGAGAAGAGGAGGCTGAGGGGAGACCTCATCACAGTCTACAGCTTCCTGAAGGGAGGTTGTGAAAAGGAGGGGGTTGGCCTCTTCTCCCAGAGAACTCATGACAGGACTGGAGGGAACGGCCACAAGTTGCACCAGGGAAGATTTAGATGAGATGTCAGGGAAAACTTTTTCTCCCCCAAAGTGGTCAGGCACTGGGATGGCCTGCCCAGGGAGGTGGGGGAGTCACCATCCCTGGGGGTGTTCCAGAAGCACCTGGATGAGGAGCTACAAGCCATGATTTAGTCACTGAGTGGGTAGGATTGGTGACAGGAGGAGGGTTGGACTAGATGATCCTGTAGGTCCTTTCCAACCTTGTGTTTCTATGATTCTATGAACAAGCTTCCAGTGAACATTTTTCCCAAGAAAGGAGCATTTCCCAAGCCTTGGCAGCTTATCTAGCTGTAGTAAATAATACCATAAGAGCTGACAAATCTGAATTTAAGAGCCTCATTGTGGTGGTTTCAGTTATTAAAAGTTGCAGCAGCTCCACAAGGTTCTCTGCAGCCAGTGCAGGCACTTTGTCAAGAGCAGAAGCTTTCCTGAGCAGGCTCTGTCCACCTAGATGGAACCATCAGAGAGCACTGCTGACATCCTCCAGGCTTTTATCGCCCTGGAAGAGAAATTCCAGCACTTGGACACAAATTCAATTACAGACCGTAGACAACAGATTGTGCAACAGGAGCAACAAAACGAGATGCACATGAGAAAAATAGGAGTCCTGCCTCTTTTTTGAGGCTTCTCCCTGCATTTTCATTCCTGCAAGTCTTGGCCAGGAACGGTTCGGCCTGCAGAGGAGTGCACAGGAGGGAGGTGATTTACAGCAGTGCTGACAAAGGGAGGGGAGTTCGCCTTCAAATTCTTCTCATCATGTTTTGTGAGGGTGATATGGTCAATGTTAAGTGTCTGGCAAGAAAGATCACATGTTGACAGGGTTTGGTTCGTTTTACACGGCTCCTGGGGCCACATTTCTTCCTCAGGCTTTGAAATTAATTCCTCCTACAGCAGTCATGATCCCCTGGCCAAGACATCAGCTGGAAGGAGAAGACTTTGCTGCTACTAACTGAGTGGGAACCAGCAAAGCTGAATCAGGCCCACAGCTCTCCATGTACACCACCAGTTCATCCCTTACTTCACCGTCACCCCTTAACCAAAGCAAGTCATCAACTGAAACCTGCCCACCAGACCTGTTTCCCATGGGCAAACCAAACTTCCATGGAATCAGGGAATTGTCGGAGCTGGAAGGGACCTCCAGAGCTCACCCAGTCCAATTACACACACAGAATCACAGAATGTCAGGGATTGGAAGGGACCTTGAAATGAGGCTGACCGGTCTATAGTTACCCGGGTCCTCCTTCTTGCCCTTTTTGGAGACTGGAGTGACATTTGCTTTCCTCCAGTCCTCAGGCACCTCTCCCGTTCCCCATGACTTGCCAAAGATGATGGAGAGTGGCCTAGCAATGACCTGTGCCAGCTCCCTCAGCACCCATGGGTGCATCCCATCAGGACCCATGGATTTATGGATGTCTAAACTGCTCAACTGGTCCTTCACCCAGTCCTCATCAGCTGAGGCAAACTCCTCCTTTATTCTGCCTTCCTCTGGGGCCTCAGGGCTATGGGGCTCCTCCAGCCAGCCTCCAGCAGTACAGAGACAAAGAAGGCATTCAGTAACTCAGCCTTCTCTGTATCCTCTGTCACCAGGGCACCCACCTCATTCATCCATGGGCCTACATTGCCTCTTGTGGTAGTTTTATTTGCAATGTATTTGAAGAAGCCCTTTCTGTTGTCCTTGACCCCCTGAGCAAGGTTTAATTCTAAGGAGGCCTTAGCTTTCCTAATTGCATCCCTACATTCTCTGACAACAGTTTTATATTGCTCCCAAGTGGCCAGCCCCTCCTTCCATGATGTGTAAACTCTCTTCTTCTGCTCGATTTTGCCTAACAGTTCCCTGTTTAACCACGCAGGTCTCCTGGC
>VZTM01015586.1:126213-148224 GCA_013400555.1 Jacana jacana | reverse complement strand
GAACCCACCTAGCTCGCTCACCCGCCGCGCGGGGGGCGGGGTCGGGGGGCGTCTTCTCGCGAGAGCGGCCGCGGCCACCGCGGGAGTTTTCAAATTGGCGAGACCCGGCCCCGAGCGCTGGTTACCGCCGGACTACGTGTCCCAGCGTGCCATGCCACCAGTCCCTTTCCGCTAGCAACATTCCGGTACGAGGCGGTTTAGCGCGGGGCACGCCGGGAACTGTAGTTCGTGGCTTACTACAGCGCTGGTCTGTTTGGCAGGGGGTAGGAGCGGCACCATTTTGCCTCGGGGCCGTAGCTGCCACCTCAGCCGCTGGCGAGTCCTGAAGCGGGGCGGTCCCAGAGCCCACCGGGAACGCTCCCACCCACGGCAAAAGCACAAACTCTGTAGAGTTCGCAGCGCTTTGCGCTGTGGGGCCACTCACAGTGTGAGTGTTACTCCAGCAGTTCAATACCTGCCTTTTCTCTCACTCCCCCATGTATGTCCTGAAATACCCTGGACGTAGTAAAAGCGAAAGCAGAACACAAGCTGGTTCTTGCATTCCAGACATCACCACATCCATAATACGCTTAATTGATTTTAGAGCAAGGTGCCTAAGAATCGAGCTGAATGATTAAACCAACAGCTCAGCACTCGGATATGCTCAGAAAGGCTTACAGACAAAACCCAAACCAGGGAATAGCACTAAATGATCCTACTTGAGATTCCCCTAAAGTCTTTCAAGAACAATAGCTTCTTGTGAGTGAGGGCTAATCTGTTTCCCATCACAGCAAGGACTCCCTGTTAGACTCAGAGTTTCTTTAAGGACAGAAATTCATTCAACACAAAATCCAGAAGAAAAAAAAAGATCCTCGATATAAACCATTCTCACTTGAGCATTCTAGAATATAGTCTACGCAAGCCACCTAAGCCGCGTGAGTCAAAGATGACTCACAGACACCCACCTCTTTCTTCACCTCCTCCTTCCCGGGAGAGGAAGCCTGTGCCACTATCCCAAGATTGTCTGGTAAGTGCTTGCCCCCCTCCCCAGTCTCTCTGGATTTCAAAGGGGTTGGCTATTTAGCTACAGGTTTTGTCTTATGTTCAATAAGAAAGCATATGTGAAAAACCAGCACGGTGAACATAAAGTTACACCATTAGTCACTGAAAGGAGAGAAAGCAAGTATGAAGTAAAAAGTGCAAGTCTAATGCTACCGCTTTGAGAATATGTATTCTAACTTGGTCAATATACTCTTTAACTTTAAAACAGGTGTTTTCAGATATTGATAAATCTGCAGTGTTTCCAAAAAGTGGCAGAATCACCAAAGGAGTGACAAATACCTTCAATTTCTCCCAGCACTACTAACAGCATACATTATCTCTAAATTACAGCTGTGCTTCTTAAGGTTAATTCTTTGTATTATTATGCAAGTGCTGATCGTGACTGAGTAGCTGCTCTTGCCATCTTACATCTATTAATTCATAGCATAGAAAAGCACTGGTCATGGACAAGGCAATGAAGTCACACAGGTCATCCTGGCTTGACCTGACAGGAGAGGTTGTGCACAGCCGCAAGGCATTGGTGAGACAGTATTTGCCTGCACAAAAGGAAGCCCAACCCTTGTCAAGTGTTTCATGCAAGGAAAACGGCATCTTGGAAGGTGCATTCGCAGGCAGCTCCTCCCAGACATGCTGGGCAGCGTGACAGCCGCAGAGCTGCACACAACAACCTAGAGAGCAGGGTGATACCACCAGCTGATGGGTGATGGCAGGACTGACTCTCTGTTAGGCATGAGAGGCTGTGCATGAGACAAGAGGAGTTGGTGTGGTCTTGAAAGTGGGGATAAGCGCCTCCCATCTGATGTGACAGAGAGGAGGGAGCTAGGAGAGAAATGCAAAGATAGGCATGGAGCGCAGAGGACCGGCTCAAGCCATATCCTTTGGCAAGACATTTAGAGTGAATCTGTGCAGGACAGAGTTGTCTTCACTAGGGGCAAGTGCTTCCACAGTAAGCACAATTCAAAGTGATAACTGCTTGGATGAGAGCCTCAGCTGTACAGATGGAGACAGAAAGGCTCCATGTAAGGAATTTTTGTAGAGAACAAACATTGCAAGGCTCAGACATGGTCTGAATAAGGCCACAGGAGAGGTCTGGACCAAAGACAGACACACACCGGTTATAGGCATGCCTGAATGCTGGACTAAATAGTGGCTGAGGAGCACCTTGATGAAGTAGTCTGTTTTAGCCAGCCTGAGCCTGAGCTGGCAGCAAGGCTTACCAGGGCAGGCATCAGAGAGGCTGGCAAGGCTGCATTTGAAAACACATTCTGGCATTAATTTTGCCAAGTTTTAAGTATCCATGGTGCAGTCACCAGCATCAGAACTACCCAGCTGGTCTCCCTTTTTTGGGAGGGGAGTGGAACAGGTTTTTCCTGGGTGCCATTCATCTGCCCTGCTTTAGATACTCCTATAGGATTGGCTGTAAAGGGAGTCTAGATAGCCATTGTAGGTGGAGACACCTGCACTGTACCCT
This sequence comes from Jacana jacana, assembly GCA_013400555.1. Lineage (NCBI taxonomy): Eukaryota > Metazoa > Chordata > Aves > Charadriiformes > Jacanidae > Jacana > Jacana jacana. Next base: position 145,712 of record VZTM01015586.1, on the reverse strand, counting down.
TTTATTTTTGGTCAGATTAATCTCACCTTGAGAGATTGTTCTGAATAGAGCACTGGATCTTTAAGTTGCTCAGCAGCTGAATTTGTGTTTGCGGTTGGGATTACCCAGAGATAAGGCAAAGAAGAGAAAGAGGACAAGAACAGAGCTTTCTACAACCTTTGCTGGAGTCTGGCAAGAGAGATAAAGAGGAAAACCCATGCTGGTTGAGTGAGGGAAGGGAAAGGGAAGGTCTGTGAAAGATGGAGGGAATAACCTCTCAGGGAGAGTTCAGTTGACTTGTGACAAGTGCCTGATGGGAGAACATAGATGTAGGGGAGAGCTGGAGGTGCCTAAGAGGAGGTCATCCAAGGCTCCCATTAACCAATGTTGACAGAGTGCTGGGGCAGAGGCCCAGCAAGGGAGAAGGAGCTGCCGGAGGAGGACTCCAGGCTTTCACTGAGCTTACAAAGCAAAGGAAAGTAAGGTGCATGTTGTTTAAAAGAAAGAGAAAATGTTCAAAGAGTAGTTATCAGGGACAGGAGAGGGAGGTTGGATGTTTGTAAACAGTAAGAGGATTAACAGATGCATTTATTGAAATGATGAGCCAGAGAAAAGTGAGCAATTAAAGAGATTAAATGAGAGTGAGGCAATTAAGGAGAAGAGAGAAGGTGGAACCAGGAGCTAGAGGACAAAAACAAGGGAGAGAGCTTTTGTGTCTGTGGCACCAGCAAAGAATTAGACGTAAGTGGAAGGGGATGTGAGACAAGCAGTTACATCCTTTGCAAATACAAGACAGAAGAAGGAAGGAAGATGCAGTGAAGAGGGGAGATGTTGCAACTGAAATTGTATACAAATTTGAATGTTCAGCTAAGCTGGAAAAATCAGGCTGCTTTGTATACAAGATGCCATCAGGTTTCATGCAGTTAAGTGTTGAAAACTTAGTGGACAAGCTGTATTTGAAAGCTAGTGTTCTTATTAGCTTAGTTAGTGATTGCCAAATTTCCTTATTAGGGCTCAGTAAGGAACAAGCGGAGCCACCACTGCAGCAGCACAGTGTTCCAAAATGTGACCATCTGAGAGCCAGGCACTGACTCCACTGGTCACTGCCTGCTGCCATCCAGCTGCAGGTGCTGGGGGCGCTGCATGCTGGTGTACCCTACAAGAGTACCCAACCTTGGCAGTACCCGTCTCCCAGAGAAGTGGGCAGCCTTGGAGCACAGCACTGGGTGCGTGGAAGGGCTCCAGTGCCTCTCCCCTCCCCACCAAGGTAGACTTTCTGCTCTGGGAGATCTGGGGAAAGAGCCCAACATCAGTTTTTGAATTACAGGGAGCCAGAGGTGGGGCTCAGGCTCTTCGGTGGCATCCTAGGCAGCACAGCCTTCCTTCCAAGTCAACAAATCAATATCTAATTAGGGGTGAGACTCGATAGCCCTGTCTGTGGCTTCGAGCTGCCCTGGCACTGGTGTGCAGCTATTGCTCCAGAGTAACCAGTCGACATCCACTTTAGCCTCTGTGTTGCACTTGAGTATCTGTGAATCTGCTTCAAAAAGCTAATATGGAAACGATTCATGCTTGATAATATTTTTTTCAAATCATTGAAGAGCATACAGTAGCATCTTCCACAAGCACTTCTCTAGTTGGTGCTCACAATCTGAAATTTTCAATAAGATGTACCAAAATTAAGCAAAGCCTCAAATGAAGAAAACCCTGTCTTAAAATGAATTCCAGACCGTAAGTGTTTATCAGGGACATAAAGGTGAAACAAGAAAGAAAATTCTGCAGTGTTGTAATAATGATTTTCAAGCACAGGATTGTTTATATACACGGGGTGCTCAGAGATGTGGTTATACTTATCCAAATATGTAATTACAAGGACACAAGTTTAAAAACAAGAATTAAATATTGCCTTTAAGTAATTACATAGGAGGCATCTATTGGGAAAATATGTCTGGTGTCCTTGAAGCCAAATATTAAAATGCCTAAAACACAACAGACAGGCATTTGAGCTGTCTGAGAGGTTTCACTGTGAATTGTTTCAATTGAGAATTTTTTTTAACTCTGGGTTTTAAAAGACTAAATTTAATTTTGTGGATTTAGAATGCCTGTTTATGTGAAAATAGAGATTAGTTCTAAAAGATTTCATAATGTATGAATATTCTTAGCCTTTAATTCTACTCTATATTTCATTGGTAATAAATATTTTCTATTTTTCCTTTAAAATCGTATTAATTCTATTGTAGGGCATTACTGATGTTACACATTAAAAGCATTAATTAGTGCCTTTCAATATCAAACCCAAAGTAATTAGAAACTTAACGAACCAAAAAATAGTATAACAGGACGTCTTCTATTCTCCACTGGAGCGGCAATAATTTAATGTAAAGAGATGCACTCCAGAATTTCCCAGAGAAAGAGAAAATTAAATGGTGTTTGGAACTGCAGTTGCTAGACAATCATGCAGCCATAAGGAAAAAAGAAAAAGAAAGAGAGAGAGAGACATCCGCATTTCAGTTCAAGCCGAACAAGGAACCTTAGGAGACCTTGAAAACTGCTTTCTTGAGCAGAATGGTATGTATTGGTCTCATCTTGGTTTAATCTGTAAAAAACTGTTACAGCTTGATTGTCAAAGATACTCCCAGCCTCATTTTATGCATTAAAACATTACATATTATGAAGTCTTTATATTTTTTTTTCCATTGGGAGTAATTGTTTGAAGCCTTGACATCTTCGTCTTGCTGATTTTAAATGTGGTTTTTCTGCCCTTAAATTTCAAGCTGGGACAGGAAGGTGCATGGCAATCGGGGAAGTACTGCAGTTAGCAGGCTTGGTGTGAGCTGTGGTGCTGAAAAGACCTGTCTTTGCTCTAGCACTTAGCTTGCATACACACGTTCCAAACTGAGCAACAGAGAGAAGACAAATACCTGGGAACCTCTGAGTCATATTAGTAGCTTGACTAATGTCATTCAGGCTTTTCATTAAATAATGTAGGGACACCTTGTCACCTATGTAAAACCTACAAAAAGCTGTCACTTAGAAGTGAGGAAATGAGGGATTTCAAATATTTTACATTGCCACATAAGCAGGGTTTTTCTCCTCAAATACAGGTGTTTCTTCACAACTCATTAATCTTCATGTTAATGCCAAATTAATATAATTCTGTCAATAGCAAGGCTGAGAAGGAATGAAGATGTACCATAAAGGGAGATGATTGCTTCTAGAAACAAACTGATCACTAGGGCAGGATTTCATCTAACTTTAGCCATATGAAAGATGAGTATCTAGTTTCAGGGTGTCCCAAATACCATTTTTCTTCAGCTATGCCGACTGATCCATAGGTCAAGTTTCCCTCACTTACAACCCTGTAGTGCCCAAGAGAGACAATAACCACCAAAACCAATGGGTAATACCAACAATTTCCAATTGATCTCTTCCCAGCTCAAGTTTTGCTAAATTAGGGCACTCCAAATTTGAACATAATTTAAACCACCTTACACATTCAGTATTTGCACAATGATAATGAACTGCAGACAGCAGAGTGATTTTGGTGCCAGTGAAACAACTCCCCTCTTAATTATTGGAGTATTTTTATTTTAGACCTCAGAAAGAATCTGCAGTCTAGTTTGCAGCACCTCAACATAGCAACCCACTTCTCAGTCCCAGTGCACTGTCTGTTGCTATTGTGCTGCATAATCTGAATTAAAAAATCCCCCTGCACCAGAAATCATGGGGAAACTGTATTTCAAAGTTATATTTTAAGACCTTACTCTTTAGGATTTATTTATTTGTTTCCAATTTCATTATTCCTTTGTTTCAATGGGGTTTTGTCGGGGCCATAGGAGAGACCAGAAATGCAACCTCAGATATGAAAAAAAAAATCTCTTTTTTATTTTATGAGAAAAGCTTGATTTTGTACAAATGACCATTGAGATTTATCAGCAAAACCGCAGGCATAAAACCCATCATGCTCCAACAGTACAATCACTTCCACTGCAGTGCACACATGCTATACAGGAACTTGGATTATCTGTTGTTTACATGATGAAGAATAAACTCCAATTTTCCCAAAATGTGCAATGCACACCATGTGCTACTACTGGAACATGAACATCCCCCTTTGTTGACTGGTGGGTACTTTTGTTGTGTGAGCCTTCGTGTGGCACAATGAGGGACATCAGTTTTCAAAAAGGCTGGGCAAGTGAAACACTACTGGAGAACCTGGGGATTTCTTGTGTGGTCAGCTAACAAAAAACTGAAAAGAAAGAAACTGCCTGCTGTGAATTAACTGGTGAGCTATATCCACCCTAGCACAGCTTACCCTTAGCGTCTTTTGATACATTGGTCATTTTAGACACACGAAAGCACCTCCATGCCTTTACCTGCAAGAACCTAAAAAGAAACACAAAAGGAGGGGTAAGCAAATGTGGGTCATGAACTTCCCAACAAAGAACTGTGTTATATGATTAGAGACTCTTGCATTCGGGGCTTTTCCCTTTCATTTCATGATCAGTGTGGATAATTGGAAGGTCTTAGAGCAGTCTAACAAGTGCAACATATGGGAGAAGCTCACTTTAAGGAGATTTAATTGACAACGCACTAAACAAGATGTAGCAGCAGCAGCCTCCCAGCCCTTGATGAACAGAGCCATTCCTCCATTGGTAGCAATCTAAAAGTGAAGCACTCTTCCCTGCAATTATTCTAGGTTCCCTCTAATGCCAGAGGGAGACCCAGGCACTCCAGAGGGATGTTCATCCTGACCCCACCCTGTGTCTCTCCTGCGACAGGACAAATGAGGTCTCCTGAAGTGCATACTTTTTCCTCCAGCAATGCAGGGAGCTCAGATGACTTCTGCAATTTATTGGCAGTGGTGCTGCAGGTGAGGGTGTAAGGTCAAAATATTGCAAGGTGCAAACTAGAAAACTTGGAGGCAATCAAATCCAAAATTATGTTTTGAAAACATGAATGCTGGAATATAGAACCTGAAAAAAAGAAAATAAATCAGACTGGCTTCTTTTTATAGGGAATGTGGTCATATATGTTGAAACAATGGTCAAGTACAGATTTTTAAATGCTGTTCCTCATCTGTCAGTTCCTCTCTAAGCAGACAAAGCAAATAACACGAGTTCCTCCTGGCTGTGTTCAGGGGAGCACAGGGTATCCGTGTTTCCTCAAACCATTTCCAACAGAACGACTCTTGAAAATATTTGAGAGAAAGCGTTGTTTCCCTGTGCAGGTAGGGTTTAATGCCAGTGTGCCCAGCTGTGCGAGAAGTGCTGCTGAGTGTGAGCGACTAAGGCATTTGCCAGCACAGCAACTGCGATGTCTAATTTATTGCTGCGTGGGCTGTCCGGGTACCTCAGCCCTGCAGCCTTTTATTCTGCCAGATGCTGATCACCTCCTGAGAGGTGCTAAGACACCTCATTTGTCAATGGGTGCTCGGTGCCTTGCAGAAAGTGATCAACGCCTTGTTGGATTCTACTCACGAGTACTGGGAAATAAAGGTTATGCATCCTATTCCATACAGAGACAGATAACACAATGCCAGTGCCCTTGAAAGAGCCACTGTGACCTCTGGTGTGAGCAAATTATAGGAAGAGACATCGCTCAGTCTGCTGATTCTTTTGGAATAAAGATCCACTGTGAATAAATAGTCCTTTTAGCTTCTCCTACTCCACCATTTCAAAGCTAGAAAACATTTTTCTGGAAGGGTCATAATGGAAATGAAACTGAGGGCGTGAGGGTCTCTCTGGGCAGCCGCAGGCAGGTTGCAATGCCCAGCTGGGCTCGAGGGAGGCTGTGGAGGTTAACCCTCATGCATCTTCCTCCTGCCTGGCTGTCCCTGTCTGCATGTGTGGGTTGGTTTGTGCTGGGATCACATCCCTGGCCCAGCTGGGCAGCTCCCAGCACTGGTACTACCTTAACTACAAAGCCTCAGTTTCTGTGCCTTGAGGTTCCCAGGGGCTTTCTAGGGAGGGGTATTTTTCCTGCCAGGAAGCCCCAGCTTGTACGTAGCACCAACTCCATTGAAACACACCTCCTGTGGCAGGGGTCAGGTGGATTGTCTTCTCTTTTCCACTAGAAACTACACCAGCAGCTTGTACCATACTAATTACCCAAGACAATGCAGCTTACAAGGAACAAAAGGGATGTTGATGTCCTACAAGAAACATATAAAATTAGTTTGTTTGCCAGCTTGTGTTGCTGTTCCTTTGCTGATTGTAAGAAAAATATTTCTTTTACATGAGGAAACAAACAAGTATATTTACTGTTTTCTCCCTTCTGCTAGCAAACATTGCTGCTGCAGGTTGCATGACTTTCCGCTTCAGCCAGTGGGAAACACATGGGATTCCCTGAAAAAGTGCTGACAAAGAATTTATTTTCCTGTTTCTTTGCCCTCTCCTTGCACTCTAAGCCTCAAACAGTGGATGCATCTAGGAATTACTTCAATAGCTCAATAGGGACACAGGTCAGGGTGCTGACTCCCTGCCATCAGCAACTCCAGCAGAGCCAGCTTCTCCTCCTGGATGCCACAGCATGCAGTATGTCAGTATGGGACCAGTCATGCTGCACCACCATAACTGGCATCCTGGTGCCTGATAACTACATGGTGTTTAGCTTCTTCCCATGGAGGGTAATTTCCATCCAAAATTTCACAGGATTCAGAAAAGGACTGAACATTTAAAGGCTAGGAGGGATTTCCAGAGCAAAGAAGAAAAGCCCGTACTTGTGTCCTGTTAGACACATCAGCACCTGTGTGACACAACTGGTTGCAAGTAGGTTGCATGATTTCACTTACAATCATTTATATTATGGTAGTGTCTAAACCAGAACCAGTTGGTGAGAGGACTCTGAGTGGGTTCTCACTGAAAGCAAGGTTAGCCTGGTTTCGCTGTGTGACTTGTACTGGAAGTGAATCAGCCTCACAAAATGCTTGCAACTTGACAAACTGGAAGGTAAACAGCTATAATGAGAAATGCCTTGCCAGAACTCATGCAACAGATCAAATGCTGAGCCAGAAACATTAGCCAGGTATCTCAGTCCCTGCATTCCCTTGTTTGAGTAGATTTGCTCCAAAGTGGGAAGCAGGTGGAACTGTGTTTATTCGGACTAGTGGCTGCCACTTCTTAAGAAATATGCTCAAAAAATTTACACTGCTAAATGAAAGATGCTTTAGAAGAATTGCCGGCCCCTGGCTGAGCAGCATGTCAGCCAAGGAACAGCTTCAGCAGCAGCTGCTCTGGCTCATGATTAACACCCCCTGCCTGGAATTTTGCAAAGCTAACAGCATACAAAGATGTACTGAAGGGCCAGGTGGCACCATTGACTTATAGTCCATGTTTGTCTTTGTTTTTAATAGAGAAGTCTACCTGAAAATAATTGCAGTGGCTTGGTCCTGGCTTTGGAGAGTAAAGATGCATAGATTTTTCAAGCTATAAAAGGCTAATTCAGTATTCTAATCCCTCTTTCTGCATGCAACAAATCACTGGATTTTACCTAGCCCTTTCTACATCAAGACTGTGACTTGGTCAAATGACAAATTATACTGCTATAATGTGCATGCCAGCTGAGCACCTTTCACTTCAGCTAGAATTAAACTGTGGGAGTGGGAGTCCTTCTCCCCAGCCCCTGCCCTCCTCAGTGAAAGTGATATGTCCCAAAATGTGACAGATTATTTTAGCTCCTTCCATATGTGATAGATTCTAGCTGCTCTGCACCTTCAGCTTTAATCATTAAAATCAAATCCCTGTGAAGGAGGATTAGGTCTAGAATTTGCTTTTAACTGTGTTGTCTATTGGATCTGCCAGATTAAAAACTACTGCTGTAACTCAGGAAACATAACCCTGGAGATTGATCCCTGGGCATGCACTTAGAATTATCTACTTAAGATTTCTGTCATGGTTAACCTCCTGCATTTTTTAATGAGGGAATTCAAAGTCCTTAGTATTAGTCATTTTGCAATGAGCTGATCCAAATTGTTTCACCTCAGCCCTTAAGTCTTTTTAGACAGTACCAGGATATAGCAGGATGTACTGGGGAGACAGAGGGACAAAGGTGAGGTCCTCAGAATGAAAAGGAGAAAAACTAGGAACCAAATGGCAGAAGTCAGATATGGTGTTAAAACCCCATAGCCAACTGAGGGAAATCAGGGGTGATGCTGAGGAAGGGAACTGAGCAGCTTAGCTGTAAAAAAAGAAGAAAAATCATAACTCAGGGATTGCCTGTACTGAGAAAGTGATTTTTTGTTTCTGTGATGCATAGTAATAGGGATTGGGTTTGCTTCACAAAGGGTTTAGCTGTTTAGCTGCCCTGCAGGGCTGGTGCTATATGGATTGCTGGTTGCTCTACCACCCAGGCTGCCTTGACAGAGCTTCCCTTGAGAAAACTGTTCTTGGGGCCATGAAACTGAACAATTGTAAGAAAACAGCTGTGTGCACCACCAAAATGATGTGTTTACATCTACTCCATCAGCGCAGGTAAGGAGACATCATATTTCTGAACCAGGCAAAGCTTGCAAATGTCTGGGAGCAGCAGAGAGCAGAGCAGGCGAGCAGCCACGCGTAGGGGAGCCCCGCTGTGCTGTTTAATTGTCACAGGGTGGGCATTTTCTCATGGCTCAGTGTAGAACAAATAAAAACAGTTTCTGTCAGGAAAGCGAATGGTACCAAGAGGGAGAAGGAGCACAGTTGTTGATACAGCAACTGAAAAGGACTTGTAGGAAATCTGAGGCAGTACACTGCCAAGTGACATGCGACGATAATTTCTTCTGCTGCTGCCCTTCTTCCTAGATTAGTGAAAGGGGCAGGTCTGGTTTCAGGTCCATTACATCTCCTTGTGGCCAGGTTATTTTTGTTTCTTACTGGGGTGCCAGCCATGGGAAAAAAGTTTGATTCATTGCACACCTTTTTACCATTTCAGGGTTGGGTTTTTTTTCAGTCTGTTAGAAAATTCTGTATGGGATGAGGATCAATAGGGCAAAAATTGCACTTGCTAGAGGCAACAGCTGTTATACTTGTACTTGAAAAGGAAAAAAGAAAATCTTATTGTGATGATTGCCAACAACTTCTTCATGCTTTCTGGATAAGCTGTTGTGAAGCAACAGCTGGTACACACACACATTCTTCTCCCTCCCTATCTTCCTTTATTAGCAATTGTTAGTGCAAGTCAAAATAATAGTCATTCACTGGTTATAAGTAATTTTATCTGAAAATAGTTACTTCCCTATATGTGTGAACACTAGAAATGGAAAGATACAAATTGGTCATGGCAATTTTATTGCAGTAAATGGATTTTTAGGCTTTTCAGACTGAAACTTGTGCAGCACTTGATGTTTATAGTTACAGCAATAAAACAATCATTATATTCTCATCAAATCATTTGAATGAGAGGTAAGAAACTTGTAATGCTCCACCTGAGAAACTAGTAATGTGACAACACTCCGCATTAAGGAATTGCAGCATAGCAGTTGGTAGGATGTGAGACTGTCAGACATCTCCTCAGACTGAGAGATGAAAACATCACCAAAACACACTTTGCTGCAAATGAGAAATCTCTCTGGTGATGACAAATAAAGGACAATATCAAAGGGTTTCAAACCCAGCATCAAGAGCAGGTGACACACAGTGCTTGGCCTGATTCACACAATATGCTATTGATGAGCTGCTCCTCCAGCTGCCTGTCTTCTCCACTCCTTGCTCCTCAGAGAGGAACAGGCCCAAAACACCTTTGCTTTCACCAGTTACATTCAGGATAATGCATTGTTGCTTCTGTTACCTTCCTCAATTCAAGGAAGAGAGGGGAAAATAAATCTGTGTCCTATCTTGGATGCATGTTTGTTTTCCAGGGAAGTGGTCTGCTTTACTCTTCAAGCCCTTCTGAATTCGTTTCTTAGCCCTTCCCATGGTAGCAGCTGCGTGACATCTTCATACAGAAAGTTGTCTCCTGCAGGATGGGGAGGGCACTGCATCTATCTTAGGAGAGTGAGTGTGCATCTGGCTCTCACAACAGCCTCCCTACAACAGCTCTGGCTGGAGGGTGGTAGCAAGAGATGGTTTTTGCAAGGATTAGCTGCTCAAGCTGAGCAGTTCTCCAGGCTGGACAAAGCTTTCACAGGAGGTCCTTTCAAGTTCCACAGAAATGCCTTGAGTAAGATGTCATGGGTGGTCACCATAGTGTGTTAATCAACCACAGAACTATGACAAGTCCTGGAGAGAGACTCTTTGTCAGGAATTGTATTGAGAGGACAAGGGGTAACGGCTTTAAACTGGAAGAGGGGAAATTTTTTATTAGATAACCGGAAGAAATTCTTCACTGTGAGGGTGGTGAGGCACTGGAACAGGTTGCCCAGAGATGTTGTGGATGCCCCATCCCTGGGAGTGTTCAAGGCCAGGCTGGATGGGGCTTTGAGCAACCTGCTGTAGTGGGAGGTGTCCCTGCCCATGGCAGGGAGGTTGGAACTCGATGATCTTTAAGGTCCCTTCTAACCTGAACCATTCTATGATTCTATCTATGAAGTCCTCAATGTGATACAGACATGAAACAAAGTAAATATATTGTCAGATGTGTCAGGCCATGCATTTGCAGTAGGCTTCGGTGCTATCACATACAGGCAGAGGTTAAGCCCTCGCCTACAATCCTGTGACTAAGCCTGGTCACTTGTGTTCAGGGAAGATTAAGTCAGATGGAAGCAGGTGAACATTTGGGACATTCTTTTGCCAGAGAATGTGCTAATAGGTGCCAAGAAGAAGTCACTGCATCCTTTGTCAGGGTCATAGTGAGGATGGTGTTTTGGGAGTCTCTCCAGCCCCACCACTGCCAGAGTTGACTGTGCCAGCCCTGAGATATTAGGCTGCAGTGGGCCTGTGGGCCAGCTCCACATCTGAGTCATCCCTTAGTCTGCAGCGTGACCATGAGTCATCTCTCCTTGGCTGTTCCTCCTCTCAGAGCTTCAGCATGGCAGAAAGCCCCAAACAAAAATGTGTAGGGTAGAGGAAGCATGGTGTTCTTGTCAGAAACTGCCCCACACTCACTACTCTCCTGGGGGATGCCCAGGCTGACCTGTCACTGTGGTTAAGATCTTTTACTCTCGGTAACACAGTAATTGCCCAGGGCATCTGACATAATCAAAACCATTCCTTTGATTTACTCAAATTGCAGTTTACTCATTTCCCAATTGCTGCTTCACCCAGGGGAGCAGGGGTGGTTGGGGCTGGCAAAACGCTCGTCGTGTTCTCTGACCAGTAGCAGTGACGCAGTGTCAGTAAACCTCAAACAAGATGAGGGAACAAACTGAGGGAACACAGTGATACAGCAACAGCAACAGGGCTTGGCCAGAAGTTGTGGGTCAGTTTCACTGAATATTGGTTGCAAATTAATGATAATGATTAGTTAGATATAACCAGATGGTGTCTGGATTACAAGAACAGAAGAAATTTAGACAAATGGGTACGTTTGGGGCAGCATCAGAACCCACATTATCTTATAAAGGAAGCCCAATTAGTAAACTTTTTCTTGGTAGCTTTTCTAGCCAGGAGTGGTTCATCCAACCTGGGATAAGTCATCGATAGACTGGGTCTAAATAGAGCCCTGGCCAATAGAGAGTCCCAGGGGACTCACAGCCCAGCATCAACTGCTAGCATCACAACACTTCAGGGAACATAACACCACGCTCAGAGCAAGCATGATGCCCTGAAGACACAGAGCCATCCACTACGACCCATTAGAGCTGCTGTTAAAGGTGCTCCTTCATCTATAACCTGAAGAGCTAAGTTTGGGAGTGACTTCTCTGGACAGGGAACATTAGCTCTTCTGCTGCCTTCACATCATCCTGAACTCCTCCTCAAAGTCCCCAGTGACCTTGCTAGCCACACTCATATAGCTTTCGTGTTTCTTACAGTCATTGAACCCTACATGAAAGTCCTTGTCTGATCTGGGCTGACCTCCTAAGTCAGCTGATTCTGCCATAGACCCCCTGCCCTGGTCCAGCAGCTGACCCTTTTGTTCCTCACTGGGACTACAGGGAAGATGACACTGTATTCGTCCCCTCCATGACCTGCTGAAGTGTGAAAATTCAGCTCTTTTCTGATCTCTTCTGACTTGCTTTTAGAGCAGGAAACTGTTAGTTTTATTTCTTCCACTGGCCACCTGAGATTGTAGGCTGGCCAGTGAGTAGGTGCATAATGGAAGTATGCAGGGTACAGGCTTGCATCTCCCAGGGTGGAAAAATCCCAGCAGCAAAATCCCTGAGAGCCCAAAGTTCAAAACATCTAAATGGAGGGTAAATGCTGAGATCCATTTTGAAGGCAGCAGAGGAAGACCCAAGAGAGGTAGGTGGCAAGAGATGGCAGGGCATCAACCCCACAGAGCCAAGCCATGGGTCAGAGACTGCCAGCTTAGGTGGAGTCTGCAGGATGATGCTGGACATGCTGACATAGAGCCAAACAACATACCACACAATTCAGAAGACTTCAGAAACTTTGGAGGGGATTGAAGGAGAAGAAACTCTTTGAGGAGGTTGTTCTTGGCACATGAACATGCGAAACCCAATGCAAACTGTAAGTTAATCACATGAGATAGAATGGCACAAGGTTTTGCCATCAGGGGATGCTGAGAGAGGAAAAGGTGTGTGGGCTGGCCTCCCTCCTGCCAGAAGGGCAGAAGATCCTCTCAGCAGGGTGGCAGGAGTGGCAGTCTCTGCTTGGGATGGTGACTAAACCAGAATGGAAGATGTTACTCTGATAACAAAAAGAAGGGAAAGGGCATAGACAAACCCAGTCTGTTCTAATTCCTTTGTAATTCATGGGGAGCCCAAGAAGTAGGCAGAGAAGAAATTCTGAAAAGACCAGTGAAACACAATCTCAGTCAGAAACGGGGGGAAATGGCAATATTGTTTTATGAAAAGCTTGCCAGAGTTGCTATGGCTAACACATGGCTGGATGCTGAGTAGGAACAGTGCTGAAAATCACTGGCTACAGGCCACTAATATATCTGAACAGAGAGAACATGGGTGAAACCAGAGCCTTGCTGAAGTCAGGGAGAATTTCGCCATTTGACATGCTGTAATGCAACGGCTGCCAAGCCTGAGTTCAGCCCAGTGTTATTAGCAGGGTTCCAGGGCATCCATCTCAATTTTGGGAGAGTCACTGCATTTTGCTGTTTATAACTTTGTCTACAGATATGCTAATAACCACCCAGGCTCAGGCTCTAGCTGGCTGGCTATGAAGCTGACGTTGTATCACATGTAAGAGGACTGCCTGACAGAGCTCAGTTAACACCCCCAGAAACATTTCTCGGTGTTCAAGGCTGCCAGGACATGCGAGGGTAAGGTTTCACCCTGCCACATGGAAGGCAGGATTGGTACATTCAGTGCTGAAATACACATTTTCCTATTTACTACCAGAGTGCCAATCCTAATTCCCAGCAGAGGAAAAAGTGGATTTAGATCAGGCAGCTCCGTTGATGAAGATGTATTTTGATTCCTCCAAACCAGCTTTTTATCCCAACAGTGATGTCTGCTGGTATTTTAAAATTGTCTGTAGGCCTGCCAGAGCAGGCTTCCCACATCTCTAGAAATCCACCCTGAACAACTTCTCAGTTTCCTCTACTTGAACAGCTTCCAAGTTTGTAATTGGTGAAAGGACAGGTTTTATGTTCCTGCAGAGATCTGAAACACAGGTTTTCTGGTCAAATGGCAGAGATACTATTTTGGCAGAGGCAACTTTCCAAATCATCTGCAAACTGCTCTCTTGCTGAAGAGAAAGGAGTCATTTCAGGAGTTTCTGTCACAAAAAACAGATTCACTCAGGTCTGGCAACATGTACTTGGCCAGGCTGGGCAAGGAGAGCTTTGCTCTGGTGTAACATCCTGAGCTGTGGCAGTCTGCTATTAGGGAGGATGAGGATGAGAAGAAGGATGCATATGAGTGGGACAACTCTCCCGGGATTACCGGAGAGCTGAGTTCCTTTCACAGGTGTGATACCCACTGTTTCGTGGGCAGGGGGAGCCCATGGCCAGCTCCTGAAGGCTAATAGTCACAGCCTAGGGGCACAGGGGACCCATGGAGCTGATCCCCCTCTCGCCACTTGGCCAGGCAGGGTAAATCCACTCCACCCAGACTTGGTTCAGGCTGAAGCAAGGCTGCTGTGAACCCATTAAAATGAATTCCTTATCAGCCTCATTATCTTTTACCAAACACTGTAAAAATGCAACACATCCCCATATAGTGAAGAGCCTTTTCTCATGGCATCAACATTGCAGGGTAAAAAAAAATCTGCCCAAACAGACATGGTGTGTTTGGTTTAGCAGGGAAATGTGGCTGTGACAATATTATGTGTAATCTCACGTGCCAAACTTGGGAAAAGCAGGCAACTAGATTGGAAAGCAATCTGGCTGGTGCCTGTGATGTTTGAGCTGATATGAGAACTGTTCAAATAGGATAACTCAGGTTCTGGGAATGACACTGGAGGTCAGGTGCCCAAACACAACTTTCTTCTGCCTGGCCATAAGCAATGCATATGCCATTAATGGGAGGATGTGGGCTCACTGGAGTGTACTAGCATCCCTGTCTCTGATGTGGGACTGTAGGCTTCCAGCTTGGGTGTTGTGAATCAGTGCCTGGAGGAGCTAATGTCTCCACTGACTCTACTGGGAGAAAGAGGTCTCAGTACCTAGCTGAAAGGCATGGTGGTGGGATTATTCCAAAATGTGCATCAGTTAAGCTCAGCCTGTTCTCTTCTGAATATGTGAAGGAACTAACTCAATGAACTTCTGAAAACTCTGTCATTTTCTTTTACCTTTTAGACTTACAATGCTAAAGACAGGTTCATTGGAAACGCACTTGTAGCTTGTGGTAACATAAACCAGAACCAGACCTGAACATCTTCCTTTACTTTTCCAGCTATAACCATTAGGCGCTTCTTAATGGCTGCCCAACAACTTTACTCCCTCAGACATCAAACTTGCTCCCTCCGTTTGTAGTGAATAATGGCATATTCTTGAGCAGCTCAGTGGCCGTCAATGCCTTTACTCACAGAGTATGGTACTACTCATGAGGCACCGGGAGGCTCTGGCCCTGAATTAGTATTAGATGTCTGTGTTTCTCAGATCACATTATTCACACAGGGACAGCAGTATTTGGGTTTGAGAGCAGACATCTCTAGAAAAACTTGCTCTGAGAAATCAGACCAGTTCAGGAGGACCCTAGAGGTGGCAGAAGAGAGGATCTAAGGCTTCCAGAACTATGCTCAAATTTAAATGAGACTCTATAGTGATTTGCATTAAAAAGAATTTTGTTAATTTGACAAGTGAATCAAATACAAGCACGCAATCCCTTTGCTGTCAGCAAATGACTCTAAGGTTCAATGGGTGACATGTATTAGCCTTTTTCTGTGACTAAATATAATGGAAATATCTCCTCAAGATACATTTCAATGCATCTGGATATCTTGCATGTCATAAGAATATTTTGCAATATTATACTATCTCTGTCTTCTAAGAATACAGGCTGTATCTTATTTGTGTTATATCAGTATATACAGGCCTCAGCTGAGCTTGTGACTGCTTTGCCAAGTACTATGAAAACAAATCCTGGCCTTCAAGACCATTTCATGTTCCAGGAGAGTAATGGGAGTAGAAGTACAGCTCTCAGAGGAGTGCTTTTCCTAAAGACAGTCACTCAAAGGCCAAAATTCTGTGTTTATTGCCTTTTGTGTAAATATATTATGTAAAATCTGTACTTTAAAACAATAGCTACAAATGCTCTATGTTGCCTGGAGTCATGTTTTCTATTGTCCTAAGTCACTTCTCATCTGAAGCATGGGTTGAAGCCAGGCGAAGGCTGAAGTGTGTGTGGCACACAGAGACGGGAATGAGGGCTGGCAAGTGCCATTGTTCTCTCCTTTGCCTCCCAGTGAGCAGCATTTAATTTTGTTTTCGCTTGTCAGAAGAGATTAGATACCTAAATTCTGGTATCAATAAGTGGTCTGTCTGATCACTTAGGTGCAGAACACGCGTTTCACAGAAGAAAGTGTCGGATGCATGATTAAGCTGTTTGTATAGTACCACAGTGATATAGCACATGTTTACAGAAAGTCAGCTTTTCAAAAAGCACTCAAACAATACAAAAATAATTAAATTAACGAGAGTCCTGGGGATAAAGGATTAATTTTCACATCAGGCTGCCAGTGGAGATGAAGGCTGGGTTATCAGCTCCACGTAAGAGAGGTCTTTCTAGCAGAGCAGCAGCACCCAGAGCTGTCCCAAAGAGGGCCATCTCCAGGGGAACAGCACCCAAACATAAACGTTTCTCAAAGATAAATGAAAACTAAAATGTGAATGATGGGGGGAGAAAATCAGACAGAAAAACACTATTGCAAAAAGGGGAGAAAAGGAACGAACTACTATTTTAAATGCTTACCAGTGGAGAACACTTCTGTTAGGTTTTGGCAGAACAAAAGGACATTGCAAAAAAGTCAGAAAAGTGCTGCTTTTCAAAGCACTTTGCAGTCAACTCTGAAATCATATGTGTACATAGCCTCCAGAAGCTTGAGCAGAGGGATATGAAAATACCTGCTGTGCTTTTTCTCCCAGAGTCAAGGGGAATATATTTTTCCTTATGAAAATAAGGGACGATGAAAGAAATTTCTCAGGAGTACTGTAACCCCAAATGTGCTCTCGTGGGTCATTCCCCTGCACAGCAGGGCAGGCTGGTGTCCCTGAAGGGAGGGCGGCAGCCACCTGCCCCCAGATGGGGAGAGCCTGCATCTCCTCTCCATCATGATTAACTGCAATCATTGCTTGCCAGGGGTTTAAAGTGCATGTGTGTCACTCCTGCTCTCCAAAAATGCCATGGGAGGGGGCAGAAGGAAGAGATGCTGCTTTCCTGCCTGCAGCCCCTTTTCACCCAACATCTCCAAGGTCCATGACAGAGCGGATGCAGTTGCTCCCGCAAGCCATCAAGCATCTCAAGGCACCCTCTGCTGGGCCAGTGCAGGGGCACCAGGCTGTGGCTGCCCCCCACAAGCTGCAGGTAGGCTATTTCCCACTTTGGGCCAGCACCAGTTCTTCCACTCTGCTCCCCAGCTCCTTGCAGTCGGTAACCAGGCCTGGGACCGACAGTGGTAGTAACAGTCCATCTGGTGCAAACATTAAGAAAAATAAATAGAGAGAACAGTCCACTCTGACAGGAGGGATAGGCAGAAGGGACAGAGAAGCCCACACAAACCCTGTTCTTGTCCAAAGGGTGAGGCAGAGCTTGGTCCCTGCTCTCTGCCTGGATTAGAAACAAGTGGAGGAGACAGCAGCTACAACAACACTGGCACCCACAGGCTTTTTGCTCTTTCATCACTTGTGAGGCTTTGGGTGGGGAAAAGCACGCCGAGGAATCATCAAGGAGGGTCTGCTGAGGCAGACAGCGCTGGGGAGCACACTCAGCATCCACCTCCCGGGGAAGAGGCCATTCCCTCCCACTTCTCTGTCTCTGAATTCACACACAGCAACACCTTTCCCAGTGTGTTTCCACATGGAAGGTTTAAATTGCCGAGGAGATCAGCTGCACTGGAGGTAAGCGGCACTGCGGGAGGGGATGGCGGCAAAAAAAACCCCAAAAAACAAAACAAAAAAAAATGATAAACCAACCTCAAAAGGATGGGCAGGAGCTCTTTTAGAGGGCTTTTGAAGCCGGTAAAAGCGACCGGTCTGTGCCGGAGCCAGGCAGCTGGTGGGCGGGCTGCGGAGGCGGCGGAGGCTGAACTACTGCCCCCCTCCGCCCCGGGTACAAGGGCCTCTGAGAAGCTCGGCGGCCGGTGGCTGGGCACCTGGAACACACCGGCGGCGCAGGGAGGGGCGAAAGGCAGGCAGAGGGGAACCCGGAGCTCTGTCAGCTTGACAGATGAGTCCTCTTGGTGATCACTGTCATCCTCGGTAGGAGCTTAGCCGTGGTGTCCACCTGGAGGAAGGTCATGTGTGCAACCCTAATCAGAATGGATAAGGGAATCCAGCCAGGGCTCCCACAGAAATACCTGACTGTCCATGTCACAGGCTGCAGGGCATGCCAGGACCTTGTACTGGTAACTGATGGTAGCAGTGATACCTCTTGTATAAGATGTGAACAGGTCAATGATCTGCTCAGCCTGGTGGCAGAACTGAAAGAGGGAGTTGAAAGGTTGAGGAGCAATAGGGAGAAAAGAAAAAAGAAAAGCAGCAAGGATGCAGGAGCCCCAGTAGGCACCTTGGACAGGCTGAAGGCAAGGGCAAAAGTGTAAGTGAAAAGAGCAAGTGAAAGCAGGTTTGTGGTCGGAGCAGCAGGTGACCTCCCACCTGACCCACTTCGTCCTGCAAAGTACCTCTAAGGAACAAGTATGACATGCTGGTTGAGAACAGCCAGTCAAGTGAGGAAGCAGGTAAGGAGCACACTGTTACATAGATGCCTCCTAAGTCAAAAAAGCATATACCCCACATGAACACCACATCCTCTAAGGAAAAGAGAAGGGTTATAGTTGCTGGGGACTCCTTCCCAAGGAGGACAGAGGGGCCCATGTGCTGGGTGGATCCTCCTCAAAGGGAAGTCTGCTGTCTTCCTGGAGCCCAGGTGAAGGACGTCTCCAGGAAACTTCCTGGTCTAGTTCAGATTATTATCCACTACTGATATTCCATGTAGGTGCAGAGGAGACAGTGACTCAAAGCTCCAGGGCTATAAAGAGAAAGTTCAGGGAGTTGGGACACTTAGTAAAGGAATCTGGGGCATGGGTGATTTTTCCATCACTCCCTGCAGTAGCAGGGGATGATGCTGAGAGGAGCAGATTGATTAAATCACTCAATGCATGGCTCTGTGGCTGGTGTCAGCACCACAACTTCGGGTACTTTGACAGTGGGTTAGCCTATATGCCACCAGGCTTGCTGACAGGAAGTGGAAGATGCCTCCCTCAAAGGGGGAAGACTGTTCTGGGCCAAAAGAGTGAGGGTTAATTAATGGGTCTTTAAACTAGATGTGAAAGGGGAGGGAGGTGATAACATCAGGCCTGTCCTTGAGGCAAAAGGAATCAATGAATCACAGATGAAACACACTACAAAGGAAGGCAGCCTGAAGAGCAGCACAATGGAAATGGATCCATCCCAGCTCACAAGTCAGACCCTGTGGTTGTCTTGCCCTCTATGGTGCTGTTGCCCTTTATGTTAATGACCTGCTGGAGTGTGTGGAGCTCCACCTGGGGATGGATGAAGACCTGACAGAGAGTTTATGGGTCAGGATTAAAGGGTGCACAGGGGCTGGGGATGTTACAGTAGGGGTCTGCTACAGACCACCAGATCTGAGTGACAGGGAGGCTAGAAGCATGGATGACAAAGAAACTGCTGGACAGGCTCATAACCAAAAAGGCAGCCTATAGAGGATGGAAGCAAGGACGGATATACTGGGCAGAATATAGAGAAACTATCCAAGTGGCCAGGAACCAGATCAGGCAAGCAAAAGCCCAGACAGAACTGAATCTAGCCAGGGACATCAAAGATAATAAGAAAAACTTCTATAGATA
>VZTM01015586.1:99390-126058 GCA_013400555.1 Jacana jacana | reverse complement strand
GGACGCCCCATCCCTGGAAGTGTTTAAGGCCAGGCTGGATGGAGCTTTGAGCAACCTGCTCTAGTTAGGAGGTGTCTCTGCCCATGACAGGGGGTTTGGAACTTGATGGTCTTTGGGGTCCCTTCCAACTCGAACCATTCTATGATTCTAAATAAGGAAACAAAAGGAAAATGTGTTTGTGCTGATGTGAAATTCACAATCCATGCAATGACAATCCTGTGCCTTATTTCCTCCCTCCCTCCCTCACATTTGCCTACACATGGCAAAGAGTACAGCTCTTCTGTACGCTGTACAGGGACTAGTGCAATGGGACCCAGCCTCAGCTGGCCACTTTGCACTAGGGTGATGAAGACAACTATCAATGTGAGCAAAAATGGAAGTGTTTGCCCAGAAGGATGAAGGCAGTGTGAGCAGGAGTTGGTATGCAACAATGCAGAGACTTGTTTCTCCAAATAGTAAGTTACAGGCTAGCACAGGTCTGTGTTTTATGTACATTTTATTGTGTTTTGGAGAAAATTGTGTACAATCAATCAGGTTACTCCAGCAGCAGGGAGTATGTTTAATATGTGCCGTCTGGTCTTTTTCTTTCTAGCTTGTCAGCATAACTATTAGCAGGATTTTATGCTCTAAAGGGTAACTAAAACTATCAGCATCTATGAGGATGTCTCTTCCTATTTGGGTTAATGACATTTTTGGGAAAATTCCTACCTATATTCTGAAATTAAGAGGAGACATCCAGTGTTTTTGTGAAAATTCAATATCTATCATTTCGTAATGAAAAAGTCCTGAAAATGTTCTGCATAGACAAAATGTACTGCCAGTGTTGGAGAACATTTTCTTCAACACAGACCTTTTTAGCTGTTGTAATTTTTGTCATACATCACCATCTCAAGTATTTTTATGAATAACAATTGAGTGTTTTTGAGTGGACAAGTTTTTATTCTGAAAAGAGCTCAGGATTTGCAAAAGAAAAAAGGATCTAATGGAGGTGAAATTGCATTAACAAAGTACATTTAAAAAAAAAAGTGATGGCTGATGATTAATCATCTGACAGTGAGGAGAGTATTGCTTAAAGGAGCACAGACACTGCAATAGTGAGTGCCAGCTTAACATACTTCCTTCTCTGCTTACTTCACATTGCCTCTGTGCCATAGTACACTGCTCCCAGCCTTGTGTTGGCACAAGTGTCCTCTTGTTGCATTGTGATTCTGGGAGCTAAGATGGCTTTTAGTCAAAAAATAATGGGCTGAGTTATTTTCCTGGCAAAGGAGACCCCTACTCTGGTTTAAAACATGACAGCACCTAGGGCAGTGCTGGCAGAGCAAGGGCACGTGTGCAAGGAGGCAGGAAGAAGCAGCTGCAGAAGTGCTATTCATTAGAGTGGCTGCTGAAGACTTTCTCTGAAGTCATGGGCTAACTTTCTACTTTTCTGCCAATACTTTTTCTCTGATGTCAGTGCAGTTATATATCCATTTTCCATAGGCAGAACTCCACTGACAAGCAAACATGTTGTTTGGGGAGTCCCTTGCCCACAACTATCTGCGATTTCCCCTGTAACTAAAAACAAGAACTTCCCTTCAAATTACTGTTTTGTCTGTTACAACCCCAGGTAATAATTTGTACAATTAATTATAGTCAGACTTAACATTAAAACTAGGAATTGAAAAAAGCCCTATAAAAACAGAAAACACAGTCCATATTTCAGTCATTAAAAAATAAAAGGAATCAAGGCTTTCCTTGATTTTGGATAGTCCGTAAATGTCTTGAGATAGTACCTGAAAGAAAACAAGCAAGAGAGTGAACCTGTGTACGTACAACGGAACTGTGCAGTTTCAATACAACTTAGTAGAGGAACCTTAAGACTGGCTTACTTGGTAACCTCTGTGTTACACTACAAAAGAACATTCTGTAACTATTTACACCATGTTAATTAATTAAGTGAAAGCTGATAATGCTGTTAAGGTCCTTACTAACCTCAAGTAGAAACTGTAGGAATTCAGAGTAGGAGGCCATGTCTACTCCAAAGGATTGCAGAGGTTGCAAAGGAACCCTTAGGAAAGGTTCACGTCTACAAGGCACAGTGTAAAGAGGCATCACAGCAGAAGCAGTGATGTAGCTCCTGTCAGATTAAAGGACCATCAGGCCCACTTGACTCAACAGGGGCTCCAGCCGACTGCCTTACTTTTGCTCAGTCACATTTTATCTTGAATCCTAGCCCTGCTCCTCTGCACCTCTGTGGTGCTTCTAGAGCAAGCAGCAGCATACAGCAAGAAATAGTTTGATACCTGTGATGGTGATAAGCACGTGGCCCGATGCAGCAAAGAGTAAAAAAGGCAAAGGCGAAGGCTGGCAGGGACCAGGTTGCTATGGCAAAACCGAACCATTCCACAATTTCTCCAAAGTAGTTGGCTCCAGAAACATAGGTGAACAGTCCCCCTGCATCAACAGATAAAATATGTAAAGTCTGTAGTCATCTTGTGCACATGGAAGGTTCTTTCCCATAAAGTCAGCAGCAGAGTATGCTACCTTTCTTATTCAGAGCCCTAACAGCAACCTAAACTCACTGCTCTGAAGCCAGTGGAGGTACAGCAAAGGAGGATCCTGTACAAGAATCAAAGGTGATTCTAATCTAGGGGCTTCCAGCATTTTCACAATAATTTCTTTTTATTTTGAAAAGGGATTAAGAAAGACCATTATTAAATTTAAATTATTAACATTAGTCAATTCTCTTGCATCCCTAAAAAATATTTTGCAACTTCACTACCTTTGGAGAATACAAAATCTGGATCTCCGTTTTGCACCTCAGCTAATCACAACATCTACAAGAGTCAGGTAAGTATTGGCGGTGAGAAACTCCAGGGGAGAGATTTTACCATCCATAATAGACCAGCAGAAGGAGCCAACACTAAACCCAGGAAACTCCTGGATCCCCATCTATATTGTTCTACAGAGCTAGACATTTCCTGGTTCACTGCTCTGGCCCGTGGCCACTCCATCACCAAGCCCCACCTTGAAGGAGCTGGAAAGGAAATTCTGCACCTTGCATCCTTGGTGTTATTCTCTCCCTAAACTTTACACTTTGAATCTGCCTTTTGCTGTGTAAGAAGTCCACTACTCCTTCTTCCTGGGCATGGAGAGTATTTCCTTCTTTGCAGTTGCTTTTTACAAGGCTAAAAAACCCTCTTTTGGTGTGCCACTTCTATCTTCTCTAAATTACCCAGCCCATTTCCTAAAACCTCTCCTCACAGCTCACATTTTCCAGATTCTCTTGTTGCCTCTCGTGGACTGTGTGCAGCCAGCTCACATCAGTCTCTGCAGCTCAGAGGGGAGCCAGCCTGAACCAAGTACATGTGTGGTACTGGCATCTCCGCTATTACTGTTGCTTTGCCGTGAATTCAACCAGAAAACATTATCTATCCTGCTGCCCTACTTTCTCCAAGGAGGTGGGGGATAAGAATGTACCTTGAGGAATCTTATAAGTGACTTCTCCAGGTTTCCTCAGCTGGCGCAGCAGGAGATCACTGTGAATGTTGATTCCCATTCCCAGTAGAAATAAGAGGAGGCCTAAGAAATGAACAAGAAATGGATTAGAAAGACAGCTCTGCCTAGTTACCCCTACTTAAGCACATATGTGAGGTTTATCTTTGGAGCAGACAGATAGGAAATGTGACATAAGGGAGGTGGATTCTTTTTCAAGTCAAATGATGTGCTGCTACTTAGAAGGCTAATGAACAAGAGAAGCATAGGTGACAAATAACCCTATATCTCTGCATCAATTGTGGGATCACAGTTGTCCACGATGACCTATATCAGACAGCTTCAGAGTGGAAAGCAACTGAACACAACAATGACCATCTTCAGCACACTGTCTTGTTGGTAAGACCAGAGCACTTTCAGCTGGTGTGAGAAAAAGCTGGCCACAGTCGCCATTTGTTGAACATCAAGGGGGAGAACAAAGCACCCAGCTGACCCTGCTGGCTGATGGTAGCCAGCCACAGCTGTGGACATTATTGCAGAGTAACCACTGAGCTGTAGGCAAGTACCATTACTCTCATTTTACAGCTGGGGAAAGAGAAGCATAGAGAAAACAAACTTATCCAGCACACCACTGGAGACGGGAAGAGAATCTACATCTCCGTGCAGCTCAGACCACTGTCAGTGAGGCTGCTTGAACAGGGCTATGGGCTTGCCTATGGAGTAGTTACTCACTGAAGGATGCTAACAGTTTCTGGCCAGATTAATTCATTGACCATACTCCATTTAGCTGAAAAACTAGAGGCATTTGGTTGAGAGACTCTGCAGATGACATGCCCTACATTTCATGCCACACTAGACATTGAGAAAACCACCCCTGACAAAGATTGGGAAGCAAGGAAAGAAATAGAGGTGATCTGTGCTATGAAGTATAGAAAAAAGACTAAGTGCTGATAAAACCTCAACACTTTCAGTAGCAATAGAAAGTTGTCAAGAGTCTGTAGAGGAGAAATATACTGTTTGGGTTTTTTTTTATTATTTCAAGTACTGCTAAGGCTGATTCCTTGATTTTCATTAAATTGTTTTATTTATCACGCAAATTATGTGATGTGGTGTTTTCTTAGTTGTGTATGAAGCTCTTACTAAAAAATGTCGAGGACTTTTAATGTGATGCTGTCTGAAAAGACTGATCTTGCATCCACAGTCTAAAATGGGATACAGAAAGTACCTTGTTATTTTATACTTGTCGCATCCAAAATGTTTCCTCAGACCTCCATGTTAACCTTCCTTTCTATTCTATGTGCACATTTAAAGAGCATCCTCTGTGCAGCACCAAATGCATAATGCCACTTAGCTGCTCTTGCTCATTTATTCTCTCTGGGATTTTACAGGGTGAAATTCAACGGAGGTATTAAGCTACAGAATATAAAGAAACCGTATGAACATACAACCAGACTGTGCGTGATCTCTAATCTTCCCACGTGCCTTACACAAGAGAAAAAGAGCCTTTTGTGTCTAAAGCTTTGTTTATGTTGGGGTTCTGCCCTTCTTTTCTCTTTGGTTTGCAATAGCTGCATCAAGTGCAAAGCTCCCTGGTGGGGAAGAGAAAGCCACAATTTGTTCCTGCACATCACTGGGTGGCTGGGTGGACACTTCTGGCTGAGCAAGGGCACATCCTCGTTCAGCTGAGGCTTGAGATTGCATCTCCGCAGCCTGTAGCAGCAGGAAACTCTACCATGGCGTCAGTAAAACAGGGCTGGTGATTTGAGACTAACACATTACACCATACGCCCTCAAAGATGGCTTCCTAGCAAAAAAACCCCACAAAAGTCATTGCACATTTATTTGTTTTACCTGGGCCGGCAGGCAGGTTTTATGCTGATTTCCATCACAACTAATTTGACTCACATGTTCAGTGAAGATTAGGACATAATTCAAAATGCTTCCAAATTGCTTGGAGATTAGATCTTGGGAATCCTGCAGCTCTAATTACCTGATGTAAATCTGATGTCGGTGCACCAATCACTTGGATATTCAGCGCAGTAAATCAGGTAGTACCCCTGGAGGAAGCCATTATAGATGCAGAATAATGTGCCAAAGAAAAGCAATTGCAGTGGGAAAGGTCTGCCTCTAGTGAAGAAGGGGTAAATGAATGTCCTATGGTAGATAAGAAAACAAAGTCAGCACATTACTCATGATAACATTGTATTTGCAGTTTCTCTGCTGTAGGAAAAAAAAAAAACTTTTAACAAAACAAAACATAGGAAAGGTCAATACAATTAAAAAAAAAAAAAAGAAACAGAAGGAAAACAACTGTAACAAAATAAGATCAGCAACTTCTGGGAAAAAAATACTGTAGATATGCACATTTCCTTCA
The DNA here is from genome assembly GCA_013400555.1 of Jacana jacana. Lineage (NCBI taxonomy): Eukaryota > Metazoa > Chordata > Aves > Charadriiformes > Jacanidae > Jacana > Jacana jacana. The sequence goes on along the minus strand of VZTM01015586.1, from coordinate 120,207 downwards.
GGACTGAGCACAAGGTGGGTAGCTAAAAATCTCTTCCAGAGTCACTGCCACCTCAGGAATGTCTCTTTGTCTTCTTTCTACCTTGTTGATAAAATGGGGAACTCGTGCCCACAAACAACTTTTTTGTTTTAAGATCTTGGCTGCCCTTTGCACTAATGCTGCAGAGGGCTGAGCAAAGGATGCTGTGGAGGCACGGGAGTACACTGTGCAAAGTATAGTATTGCAGAGCAAAGTATTGCAGGGCAGTGCCGATTCCAGTATTGAGTACCCAAACGAGCATTGCTATGCCACATGCACTGTGGAGGAGCTTTGTTATGGAGAAGACATTTTTGATCCCGCTACAAGAACTGATCCCTGAGGGTTTTAGCCCATGGTGGCAGATGGAGCTGAGGGCAGCATTGAGACCCTTCTGGTTCCCTCATCCCCTGCAGTGTATCCTGAGGTGTAATCCCCCTTCCCAGCCTCTCCCGCTCGACTCAGATGAACTCTGCTCTCCTTGGTCACACAGCAGTTCTCACAGAATGATATGGGGTTGGAAGGGATCTCTGGAGATCATCTAGTCCACCTCCCCACCCTGCCTAAGCAGGTCCTCCTAGAGCAGGTTGCACAGCTCTGTCCTGCTCTGCTCGGACACTTCAACCCAGAGGAGGAGCAAGGCTGTTGGCTACCTGGTGGAGCTGCTTTGTCTCCAGTACCTGCCTCTCCTCCATGCTTTCAAAGTTTTCTTTAAAATAAGAAGAGATAAAACCCTAAGTTTAATATGCCAATCACCAAGATTTCCCTGTAGCTCCAGCAGCTAGCACTTCCTTAGGCAAAAGCTGTGCTAACACTAGCAGTGACATTTGTAGGAGCACATAAATAGCCCTTGTATTGTTTTAATTTTCACGTATCTTTGATTCAGGCAGGTGGCTTGCTCTTGACAATTTGGACAACCCGTATCATCCTTGGGAGAGTAAACTGAAGAAGTTATATTCATATTTGTTAGACATTTTCTTACATGGCTGATTAAGTTCTGAATGTGGTAAAGTCTACACTCCTTATTTCTTTCTTTTGCACTCTTGGGCTTTGGATGGTGCTCATGATACAAATATATAAGCACTGTTGATAAATCATCCACCTTCCAGGTTGCCAATATCAACTTAAACAAGCTGAGGCATAAAATGTCATAACATTATAAATCTAAATTAAATCGTACTGAGCATGTCTAAAAGTGAGTAAGCAGGGTACAAGAAACAACATGTGAGTGTATTCATTGCTTTCCAAATCAAGGTAAGCCAGATTTCCAGCAATTGAGACAGTTGTGATGCAGAAGTGCTCAGTATTTCTAAATATAGTGAAACCTAAGAGGTACAGAGGATATTTTTCAGACAGTGATATCATCACACTTGTCATATTTACTACAGTATGGAAAAGAATGCGTTTTGGAGTAATGTTACCACTAGTGAGTGGTTTTGCCATTCAGGGGTGTGGTGATAGATTTATGAGTAGGCAAGGCCAACTTTAGCAACCTGACCTGCATGTTGAAGTAATATTGACAAGCTGGACCTGAGCAGCTATGAGAAGAAGTGGGAAACTAGCAAATGGAAACTTGGAGACAGCAAATTGTATAGAATAGAGAATGGTATCACACCACACAAAGTGAGTTTAGGAGGGGAATTTATACAGCTGATTGGAGTGGGACCTGCACTGCTTTATCCTTTGTCAAAACCAGCTATATTTGAGAGTCTCTTAAATTTTACAGCTGAGACAGACGTTTCTTGCACGAGATGGCATTTTTCAGCTCCCAGCAAAGTTGATTGTTCTCATAGTGCATCCCAATTGTGCTGTTGCAGGAGAAAAGCTATAGGCCCTTGAATGTGATTTGTCCTGACGGGAGGGCAAAAATCAGTAGTAGACTGATCTGCTATGGATGTAGTGGATGCAGGACAGAAAGAACCAGCATGCAAAATATAAGTACAATTGCAGTGGAGCCAGGAGATGTCAGCTTTTCTTTTGTTGAGGGAGTGAAATCCTGGCATTGCTGAAATCCTGTCTCATAGCAGTTTTGAAAATCCAAGGCAGGATTTCATCCAAGAATCTCTGTTGTGAAGAAACTCCTCTAAGGAAATCTGCTTGGTCTGTAAATCCAGAGGTCAGATTTGGTTCTCTATATCTGAACAATACCTAAGCCTTTGCTTTAATACAGCACTTGACAGCTTGTACTACATTGTTACTTGAGAGTGCATAAACTACTTCTCACGGATTTTGAAAAAGCAACTGAGATAAAGTGGGGACATTAAGTAGGTTTAAATATCCTATGGAAAAGCCTGCATCTCTTCTGGAACTACTCTGCAGTGTGAAAATCAAAGGGGGACTAAAAGCCACCATTTTAAAGTAACGGCACAAAAACTGGCCTTTTGGATATAGACCAATGACAAAATTGACCTTTTTCTTTCAGTGGAGTATTGATGACTAATCCTTTATCCCTTTGTTATCTTTATTGGCCAAAGGCACTTCCTGTGACTAAAACATTCCCAACATTCCCAACAGCTTCTTTTTAAATGAGTGAATAATAAATTATTCATCTTCTTCTCCAACATTTATTTCGCAGAAGAACAGATTATGAAGAAAAAGTAACTTGACATTGCATCATATTTCATTTTAAAGGTATTCGTCCAGCTCCAGAGACCCTCATCCAAACCAGGGGAAACTATACCTTTACTCCTCTTCCCATAGAAGGTTGGAATCTTTCCACAAGCGTAACCATAACCCACTAACAGTGAGCTCTCAGTCCTCCTATGTCTTGCTAATTGGAGATGCTGATGCTGCTGTCTTTTCCTCTCAGTGGCTCAGATGCAGTAGTTCAGATAGTAGCAGCTCATGCTTTCCCATCTGGAAACTGGAGATGTTTGCAGTACTCATGAGGTGTTTTACACTGGGAGCAATTGGGCCAAGGGCTCAGGGCTGGCATCAGAGAATGGGGGAGACCTGCCTCTGTCTCATCCTGTGGGTCACCAGTCTACTGCTGTATCTGCTCAACTAGTCCTCTGCCACCAGGCCCGCTCCTGGGTCTAACTGGGATGAACTAGGGGCCAGGAATTGGATATGTTGCCAAGGTGGGCAGGGATGATGTGGTGCCTTTCCCTTTGAAAGACAGGTGCTGGCCAAAGCCAGCTTGTCCTACCCATGTTGGGGCACTGTCTAAATTCCCTGTGCCATCCCCTGTGACTCTGGCTAGCTTCCAGAAGAGAATTATGTCATTCTCCTGACCACGGTGGCTCTGAGTTCCTGTAGGGATTTTTCAGTTGCCCTGCAACCCTGATGAGGATGAACCAAAATCTCAGGCTGATGCCTGAGAACCATTTCCACATTGTCTGGGCTCCACACGCCCTCATTCCTTGTTTGTCCCACACAGACATACAGAAGGTGAGGAGGGCTGGTAGTCCAAGCAAGGCTAGGCAGCCAGGCCCCTGTGAGAGCAATGCTTTCAGAGCCCTTGCAGCTCACACATACTCTGAGGTGACTCCACAGCCAGCCAGGGTTGTGCGTTGGAAAACACTCCAATGAGCAATGGGTATGGCCACAATCATTGCAGAGGTGACACAGGTGGGTAAGCCATGCCCCTCCTGAAGGGTAAAGGCACCCTGCTACATTGATAGCTCATGCCACAGCCCCTTCTCCCACTCCCTTAAACCCCCTTGCTGAGGTGCTGACTGCACTTCTCATTGCTTACTTGGTACCTTCTCAACCAAAGACCTCTTTTAAGTCAGAGAAGACTCTCCCCAGCTCCTTCCCCCTCTATTCCTGGCCTTGCCAGCTGTCCAGGGCACCCAGAGAGATGGCTGATGGGTGCCATCTTGGCGGGCACAGGCTTGATTTCCTCTCCCTGTCCTGTGTCTGCCTGGTTGCTCCTTGGATGGATTCAGGAAAGGATGGATACTACAGTGGGCACTCCGCTCCAATTTCACCTCTGGTGCTGTTTTTTACTTTTTACTTTTTGACTCTCATCCAGCCTTATTTCTGTGTTACACTAACTCCAGACCAGCCAGACCTGAAAGTACTTCCCTGGTATGAAACAGTGGAGTTCCCTTCAATCTGACTTGTGAACAGGTTGAAAAGATTGGTGTCCAAACCTGAGGAGATTACACCAACCTCAAAACAGTTTTTATTTGCACCAACACTTAATATCATATGAATATTTGCCATAGGTGATCACTGGAATCTCATTGATGGGGAGTTGCTTGCACCCTTGGCATACATGACCATTTGGATGAAGGCTCAAGATGTTAACAAACACAATGAACTTCCACCTGGCATATCTGTGATGTCCTGCATAAAGCCTCTAATTACTCTGGAGACTTATGGATGTCATATGACGTGCCTCAAAGACATCTGCTGCTGAAGAGTCTGTGCTAAAATCTCCACATGCTTTCTCTTTTTGAGCTCAAACCTGAAGGTTATTTGTGGATTGCACTCTGAGGTAATTTTAAACTTTTCATAGAATCGTATAATCATTTAGATTGGAAAAGACCATTGGGATCATCAAGTCCAACCATCAGTCCTATTCTACAAGTGCNTCGCTAATTGCCCGCGAGAAGAGACCAACACCAACCTCTCTACAATGCCCTTTCAAGCATTTCAACCATTTTTGAGTTGTGTTACACTGATTCCCATTGGATACTTATAGGAGAAGACTGTCAAGTCTATTCTCCATGTCTAGTCAACACCAGGGCACAATCTGGCACCTAATTTTCCTGTAGCTGATTCAAAGTTTTTCAGTTTTCCCAGCTTGGGTTTAAAAAAATATAACAGTAAAAATGCCAGTTCTGAGCAGCAGGCAAATTTTCAAAGGGAAAGTAAAACATAATACCCCAAAATACTTTTAAAAGTGAAACAAAGCATTTTAACCCTCCATCATACAGATGACCTGGTGTCACACGGTGGGGTAGAGCCTTCTCACCCCCCGTATTCCTCTCTGCAAACATCCTACCCTGAGCTGCTTTGCCCGTCCCCACTTACGGATTCTGTAGTAGCCCAAAAAGGTCAACAAGACAGATATATTTAAAGGAGAGCAAGTAGGTTATTAGCAGCCACTTGTACAATGCAGGATGGACTGTGTCGTTTTTGCTAAGAAGGTGCGCACAGAGAGATGTGCTCTGGCACAGCTTCAGGAACAAAATCCAGGCTACACACACACCAGCAATGCTGTCAGGCAGGAATGCTAGACTGGCTATTAAGTCTCTGGCAATGCCCACTGCAGGTGCAGCACAGATCATAGAATCATAGAATGGTTCGGGTTGGAAGGGACCTCAAAGATCGTCAAGCCCCAACCCCTCTGCCATGGGCAGGGACACCTCCCACTAGAGCAGGTTGCTCAAAGCCCCATCCAGCCTGGCCTTGAACAATTCCAGGGATGGGGCATTCACAACTTCTCTGGGCAACCTGTTCCAGTGCCTCACCATCCTCACACTAAAGAATTTCTTCCTAATATCTAGTCTAAATCTCCACTCTGTTGGTTTAAAACCATTACCCCTGGTCCTCACAGATCTCTTGACCATGGTTTTGCAGTTGTATCTCATCTCCTGGTGTAAGGAAGGCTGTAAGTTCAGAAGCTGGGCTTTTTTTCTGGAGCTGTAGCTGCCTGCATAGCCCGCCAGCACAGAGAGTGCACAGTGTCTGTGTGTGCCACTGAGTGACTGCACGACTTCCTAACCGGGGTGGAGGGCGCTCCATGCTCAATTCCTGCGTCACTGGGACTGTGTGAAACCATCAGATAACTGTAATTACTTGCTGGTCCACAGCCCAGTTTGTAAACTCACTTTAAATCATTGTCTGGTGACTGCGACAGGAGGAAAAAAAACCTCCCTTTTTATTTTAATAATGCAGATTTAGAGATCTAATTATGACTAACACAAAGGTGGAATTGTTTCTCCTTTCCAAGCCATATACAAAGCACCCTATTTCCATGATCCTCCAAAGATCTTTAGACCATCTTTTGATGACTATAATTTAAGGAACAAGAAAAATGTACTTATTACTGAAAAGCTTACAATTCAGCTGTATAAAACAACAGTAAACCTGTCATGTAAGGTTCATTTCCAAGTATTCTGTCTAAAAATAATCGCCTAATTTACAATTCTTGAGCTGTTTGTTTATAGCCCACTTATGAAATTCATTCAACCTGAAGCATACTGGTAGGGACACTTTCTTTGTGGTCTCTTAGTAGCACTCTCAAGGTTGGATGAGGATATCTGGCAGGAGCAGACTCATCTTTCCTGGGCAAGAGATGCAAGCACACATCTGACCAAGGGATGGCAGAAGGACCGAGGAAGCCCTGAGACAGAGGGCACCATGCTTGGGTTTGAGGAGTTCTTGAGAAGAAGGGCAACGAAGAGCAGGAAGTAACTGATTTAAGGCAAAGACACCAGAAGTGCAGAAGGATTCACTGGCAAAATAAGAGGAGGTGTGGAAGAGACTGCCATACTGAACCATTAGGGCTGCTGAATTTGGTCTGGAGATTAATAAGAACAGACATAAAAGAGAAAAAATAACATACAATATTAGAAAATAATTTATTTGGGAGACCTGAATAGCTGTGATCAAGAGTTTTCATGATACTGAAAGGAAGTAAGTTTGAATACAATTAAAAGAAATGTCTGTTAAATGTAATACAGAAACAATATTGACATAAAGAGTTTGGTAGTACCTGGAGAGGAAGGGGGATAATGGCAGGTTACAGACACGGGCAGGTCCTTTCATAAAAAGAAAAGCTCTAAAGGTTTAGAATGCATATTCATTTTCATATTTCAGAGGATAAATCTTATTCCATTTAAGAGAAGCAAAAAGTAGCAGCTACCCTGGCCAGCAGCCCACCATTTGTTGCACTTCCTTTTGAATGATTCAGTGTTGACTTCTGCCAAGACAGAATACTGACTGTGAAGGACCTTTGCTCTAATCCAGTATGATAACTTCAGGGTTTCATAATGTTTCATGACTCATCTAACAGCATCACACACAAACTGAATGAGTTAAAAATAATAGCGTAAATTCCCTAGAAGAGGTAGCAATTGATTAACACAACCATTTACAAGCGAAGCTCCAGAGTGATTCTTGCTATCCCAAGAAGGCTGATGCTGCAGATGGCAGCACTTGCAGAAGCCAACTCCATCAAAGACTGTCAGTCAAAGGCAATCAGCAACTGCACTTGAATTGTGGCCACACAGTTAATAAATATAGACTTCAGGCTGAATCCCTGGTGCTGGGTCAGAAAAGCTCAGTTGCTTACAACTGCATTTGAATAAACTGAGATTATAGTAAAAACTATACAAAAGCTTGCAAAAGCATGTGTATCTGACACAAATGGCTAAAAATAAAATGCTGCTTCTATATTACTGTCAGTCATTGCTGAAAAAAAAGTGTGATGAATTTGACCTTGGATAAATCTAAGGAATCTAAGCTGTTTAACACTCAGTCCCAGCACTACCAACACCTAGTGTCAGTCACTCTGAGCATCTAGCATTAGTCGGTAGTCCCTCATTGATTGTTACAAATTTTAGGCATGCTATACAGTTAGCAAAGTAAGAAGAACAAACACAGTTTAGGGATGAAACCAAGTCTTATTCACATTGCATACAGGAATTATTAGGTGTGCTATACTGAATAAAATACATCTGGCTGAAAAAAAGGAAGGATAAGGGAAGGGGCAGGACCTAAAAATGGGTATTAGTTTCTAATTAGTAAAGAAGAACTGTGTAGGCTCAACTCCAAGGCAAAAGTTTTTGCTTTTCTAAATTCCCTACAACAGCATGCAGATTTCATAAGTGTTTTGCAAGTTTGTTTATGAATTAGTTCCTTACTCCTCTTGTTCTTCTTCCATTATTTCTGGAACTGTCACTGGAAAAAAGATGGTATTTCCCAGTGATTACCAGTTAGAACCAGCAAAGGAGAATTCTTTCTTATCACTGGTTAAAAAGGCATTGAATCATGAAAAGCATTGACCTTTTCTATTTGCATTAGCAGATACAGAAACAAAAAGCTATACTTCGATTATTACACATTTTCTAAAGGGAAACCTAGAACTGAATTGTTGAGTTTGGTGCATTAACAAGTTGCATCAGCAAGTTACACTCAGCATGCATTTATATTGGTATATTTGTCTCTTACGTGTCTCCATTTTGGTGTACAACCACCAAATGGGTTTTAAATACCCCTAAATATGAAATACCAGTTTATTTATATTTACTATTAGCTAACCCTTTATTTCTTCCTTCTTGTTTGCAATGTGGAAAGAAGATCTGAATAAATGCTGAACTAAACATTAGGAAAAATTGATTGACCCTATAACCAAAGGCAACTGAAGCAAGAACCCAGAACCAGCTGTTAATATCTTTCTCACCATCACCTGCCAAACTGGGAAAATTCATTGGAAAGATGGGGAATTGTCTTTAAAACCTGTTGCTCTTTTATAGCCAAAGAAGGTAAAGTGAACCTAATAGAGCGAAGGAAATATATCCTCTGTACAGATCCCTGTTGAAATTTGTACCATCCTATACAGGCCCACAGTCTTCCCTCAGACACTAGACAGTCAGGATCCTGGAGTCCAGGATGTATGGCACGATGGAACTTTTGTCTAAATCACTAATCATTAATACTTCTAACAGCCTCTTTGACTGGAAGTGCTATATATCTACAACTATAGGAAGCAGGACTCATTTCTATATTTAACAAGGCAATTCTATTTTTTTAAAATAGGTTTGTTGAGTGAAGGAATTGTCATAAACTGGATTTATTATAGGAGAGAGAACCTTTTTTGGTGAGAGAAGAGCTCTGGCGAGAAGCCTAGGTGCAAGGATGAGAGCTGGAATCAAAAAATCTAGCAAAAGCAAAACCTTTTGCTCAGGCTAAACCCAGAACTGAATGCCAGGCCAGATATCCTGATTGAAACCCTAACTAAGCTTGGTCCAGATTTATACTTGTATGAGCATAAGAGGACAGGACAAGGGTTAACACAACTAGATGGATTGTGGTGATGACAAGCATGCAAATCTCACAGTGCTTTGTGCTTACCTCTACTACTTGATAATATCTAAAGGGCAGCAGTACTTTATGAGAATGTTTGCTGTTTTATCTAAGCAATGGTGTGTTAAAGGTTTAGCCAGCCAAAGTATATATTTCAGCAAGGTATCCCACTCTTTTCTTCTCCAGAAATAACCACTTGAATTTATGAAGACAGATCACTTTGTTTCTATTGCTAAAGTGTGGGTGTCCGCCAAAAGCATGAAATGTGTGCCAGAGTAACTTAACCAGACTCTATGCTATGCACTTCAAAAAGCTCACTGCTCCACTGGAGCAGAGAGTTCAAAGAGTTCACAGAGACTAAGAGCGTAAGCAGAACAAAAGGATGCAACTGCATGAAAAATGGTCCAAAATCCAAGGACACACAAATCTGTGCTCTTAAAACTGCACTTAGAGAAAGTGTCATTAGTTTCCATGAGTGATCCACATGGGCCTCACAAATGGCTGAGGGAAGCCAGATGTTGGGTAAGCTATCCATTTCCAAAGCTAAATCTTGGTCAGACTGTATCCTGACCAAGGATGCATACAGAATCTTTAGAGTCATAAGTAGAGTTTATTAATAGTCTAAAATACTATTAACTGGCTTTTTCCACTCTAGTAATTAATTCTTTTCCTTTTTTATGCCTAAATTCTTGCTCTGTCTCCATTTTGTTCTTCCAGCCTTCTTGACTTTGTCCTTTCTTCTTCAGATTCTCACCTCCTCTCACTTTGGAGCGAGGAGTTGTTCCTCTCACTTCCCTACCATTCTGCCTCTCTTTCATTGTAGTTCTTGCACCTACATCCATCTCCCTTGATAGGAGAGTAATGCAGTTATGGCTGTGTAACTTTAGTGATAAGATTGCTCCTCCTGGGCTTCCTAACAGGTCTTTGTTCCCTCTGCAGCAGCTTTTCTGAATCCTGTAGGTGGAAAGGACTCAGCAATGACACAGGATTAGTATGGTTTACACTGACATGTGCATGAAAATGCATCATGCTTCCTATACTATTTAATTCCACATTCCATTGACTTTGCACTGCCTCCCTAGTGTCATGTTTCAATAAACTACAAACTCTTTGCATAATTGGGACATATAGCAGCATTGATATACACAGTTGCTGCACTAGAAGCTGGCTGTTTGTTCTAGAGCAACACCGCACACCTGTGGACATCCGGAGAGATGCAGAACTCTTTGATTTCCTTTCTCCCAAGCATCCATGCAATTGGTTTGTGTGAAGGAGGTACAGGCCAGGGACCTGGTGGTGGAGGGTTTCCAGTACGTCACTAGCCGGGGAGCGTGTCCACCCTCGGGAACCTGTAAGTGTGTGTTCAGAGTCGGGGCAGTGTGCTCACAGCAAGCAGGCTTCCAGCTGCCCACTTCACTGGTCAGCTCTAGTGGCCATGTCTGGCAAAAAGAGTCACAAAGCAGGAGCGATGCCTTGGGACTGCGGGAGGCTGAGATACACACCCAAGGGCAGGAGTGCATGAGATGACAGCCAGCTACAGGAGTCTTAACCTCAGAACATGTGACTTGACCCATTTGGGTTGTTTGTTTATTCTGCTACATGAAGTAGTTTGAGATTGTAAGCAATGTATTGCTGTAACAAAACAAAACAAAATCTGTGAGAAAACTGAAGTTGTAAACTAAAGCAGTTTCCTCTAGCTCTGCTTTAGAACCATTCCTGTCAAAACCAGGTCTAAGTCCTGACTCTTTTGGGAGTGCTTCTTTCATCATACAGCAGAGTAATAGTAGAGGGATTTTTGACTGTTTCACCACAGTCCATAGAGTTCAGAAGTGCAGCACTAGATCATAGTGTTGTCTAGGTTGGAAGGGACCTTTCAGAACATCAAGCCAACCATCAAGTTGTCTTCTTCCTTATTTGTTACTATGCAAAGGTATGCTCTAAGAAACTGAAAGATTCAGAAATAAACCTCTGCAGTAGTTTAGACCTGTTGTGTGCTGGGAAAGTCTTCTTTGGAACTGAAATGGCCAGAAACACTACATTTATTTTTTTCCAAAATGGTAACAAATGTTAAAGCTGAAAATTATACTTTCAAAATCCTTAGCCTCAGATTTTGAAGAACATTGGTTGAAATGTCTTATACTTGGAAAGGTAGAAAGTCAAATTTCTTCTGAACCTCTATGACTTCATTGCATCTGTGGCTGTGTATACACAGAGAAAGGACATAGAGAGGAACAGAATTGGAAATGGCCAGGTCAGGTCCTGAGTTTGTGCTCTCATTACAATGATCAGAGGACTTAATATCCTCTTTGTTCTCTAAGGAAAACCTCTCCCATGGGCTGACCCTGAGTCACAGTCATCTTTGCTCTCCCCCAAAATATGTCAAAAGACTTCCTAACACTGAAAATTGCTAAGTTAAATGGTTAACACCAAAGAAGAAAAAAAAAAAAAAGTGTCAGTATTAAAATGTTTCTTGATACCTGGATACTGTCCTCTCACATTATCTCCTCTTCCCTTCCATTTCTTCTCACTCCTACCCCACCTTCTGCCCTGCCTGTTTTAACAATAGCCCTTCTTATCCCTTCCTGTGCTACTCTTTCACCTGACCTTTTTATCTCTTCCCTCCTTCTAGTCCTAACTGCAAAATTCACAGTGCTTTTTATTTCTCCGCATTCAAGATAACTTGTATCTTCCAAATCCATTCTGACAGAACTCCACCTAGGAGACCACTTTTTCTGTGTTGAGTACCCTACCAGAAAGAACTACACGAAAAGTCCTGCTCTGCCCCTGCATTGCTGGGCTGGACAATAGTTGGCCGGATTGCAGGCTCACACACCGTGGTACTGCCTAAAGCCTCAGGTGAGCTGGAGGAATTGCTCTGCATGGGCAGACTCTGAAGGTATTAGCTGACAACTCTGAAGATGTTAGCTGACAAACTTTATGTTTGAATACACACAAAAGCATTTCACAGAAATAACTCAGCTGATTTTAAATTGCTTTTTCCTGGGAACAACCAGAGACACATCTCTACATTTTAGTAGCCTTAATCCAGGCCAAGTTTGAAAACAGGATTTTGTTTATGATTATTAATGATCTTGGCTTTTGAAAGAATGGTTCTGAGAAGAAACAAATAAATACAAAGAACTCAATAGCATAATCCAAATACAACCTTTTTCCCCCCTCTCTTTCACTGTTCTCAGGAGCAGCAAAAGTTTTCAGGACGCACATGCATTGTCCTGCCCCGGTGTGTGGTGTGTGACAGGAGTCACCGAAAGGTTTGCTTAGGAGAACACTGTTCAGAGGTATGTCCATGTGCATCTCTAGCAGGAGACTACACTAATGTGACTGGACTGCTCTGAGTAGCCCGGCTAGCTTCTCTTTAGCCTTCCTGCCCCACACTAAATGATGACATGAACACCTAGCTCAAGGGCATTTGGCTTTCCAGGAAAGCTGCCCAGCCCTTTGCAGTACAGCAAAGTGTTTCATGTCGTCACTCTGCCCCAGGTTCTGTTCCAGCATAGTCCTGCCTGGAAACAGATCTGTTCCTTAACATCTCTGATAGGCAAACCCTCTTTCTCTACTGGACAACACACCTCTTTGCAGATAACCTTGATAGTGACATTTTTCAAAGGTGTTTCTGGGCAGCATTCTCCCAGCATGGAAAGTGATGGATTAAGCTGGTGAACTGTAGCACAGTTAACAGCAAGACAGTATCTTAAATATGGCAAAAGTTGACTGGGTATTGCTACTCTACTACAAGTTTATAAAGAGTAATTAGGAGGAAGGAGGTCAAAACTAACTTCCTTTAAATGTGAGCTTTTTTCATTATTACTGCAAGTCACATTTTGATGCGCCTTTCTAGGAAATGTGAAACTTTCTGCCCATCCTTAGATATTGATACTGTAGTAATTGATGTTTCAAAACTTCACAGCTAGATAGAACTTAGCTGAGTCTTAAAATTAATTTGGATCTAAAGAAAAATGTATACATTCTCCTTTTTATCAGTTGACTTTCCCCATCTTTCTGCACCAAATATTTTAACCCAGTTTAAGAATTAATTTTTTTTTTTAATGAAATAACTTCATTGCTACTCTTGTACCTATGAGATGTTCCAAAAATAATTACAATGTCAGATGAGTGAGGAGCAAAGATTAAACACAGCTCTTATGTTCAAATGGGTGCAGATGTACATGAATTTAATTAATTTATCAAATTCAGTAAAGACCACCCTACTTATCAATTCACCTGTCACATTTAAATCAACATCTAGAGGAAGAGAAGGACACTTCAAGGTGTGTAACTTTAGAGTAGTCTCTTGATTTATAGTTTGAAAGTATTTCTTTATCCTAATTCTTCTTGACCAAAATTACTTTCATTTTAAAGGAGATACCAAAAATATAACTTACACTAAGTGAAACAGGAGCAGTGTCTGAGGTGGGCATTTATTTATAATCATACTCCTATGGTTATTTCATAAATTTTTATTCTTAACTGAGCTCCCCAAAAGCGTGAAATGACCTAATTGTATAAGCTTTTGAGTATACAAAGGACTTGTGAAAATTTGTTCTTTTGTCAAACTATGTTGGCTCAGTAAAAAAGTGCTACATCACCCCATAATGGCTCTCTCTCTTATGATAAAAAAATAAATTAAAAAATAGACTTCTGGGCCTGGAAAGAACAAGGTGCATAACAAATTTCCCCCTGCACATACAGAATAAATATCAGCACAATAAGGGGGTACTATAGACATCCCATGATTAAAACAAGTAATTTCATTGTTTGGTAAAAGCGTTATTATTTTTAAGTAAAAACATTAACTGAAACTCCTGTATATAATTTAATCTTTTTTCTCTCTGTCTTTGTACAGCCTTTTATAACTCCACTTTTCTAATATCAACAGCAGGAATCTGGTAATGCAAATTCAGATCTTTATACTCTCATCGATCTCATCAAAGCTCAGTGGAGTTTGGTGCTCAAAACGTATCTTCCAACAAGGCTTTAAAATCCTATGGTATCAAGTGTTATAACTTCCTCACTGGACCCAAACCTCATATAAGTGAGATCAGAGGAACCTACTGTAAGAATTATAAGCAAAATATTTTATAGAAGTCGTCATTAATTTATAGAAGACTTACTTGCAGCTTGGATCCATCTGTATTTCTCTGGAGGTCTGAGCTGTTTTTCTTTACTGACCATGAGTAGGCACACCTACATGAAAAAATCACCAGCATGTCCAGGTAAATTTTGCACCCACCTGACAAACCAGGCAGTGCAGGTGGGCTTAAAAAGGGGCTGCACAAGCCACAGTCTGCAGAGCCTGGGGAGAAGGAGAGATTTTTTCTTTCTGCCCCCAACTTAGTTTTGGAGAGAGGGGAGCTGATCAAAAGAAGCATAAAGAGATAGAGGTATTACACAGAGACGCTGTTTTCGTGTGCTCCCCGTTTCTCACTCTCTTGCTGTGAAAGCCTGCTTTCCCTGATCTTTTTAGAAAGTCAATTTGTAGAAAACCAAGCACAGGCACAGCAAATGTGGCACCTGCAACCAAAGGGGCTTGGGGATCCAGCTGTGTCTGAAAGAGCAATCTACTAAATGTCTGTCAGGTTCACCTGAGGGCACTTCAGAAATGAAAACAGCAATGTTTTCTTTTAATATGCTAACAGAGTAAAAGATAATGGTTTTGTTTGGAAACAAAGTTGCATGAGAAGGAAATAAATTACTAAATGTAACAACTCTTGGTTGTATTTGAAACTGAAATGCCTCTTTAGATTGCCTCAGCTACTATGGGCAGCAGGGCCCGGGGTCTTTTACACCAGTATCTTCAGAATTGGAGTTCAGTGACAACAAAGCCTTCCTCCCCACCACTGTTCATGATGGCATCTCCTCTGCTCCCTCGCCACCCTGTCTTTCTCAATCCTAAGAGAAATGTAGCATTAAGGTTTATATGGAGTTTCATTGTGATGGCTTCCTTTCATCATCTTATATTTTGTTATCCTTACTGGTTTTGGTTTTGAAGCTGGACTGCAAAATGGAAATACAACAAACTCCTTCATGTGGGCATGAATGACACCACAAGCCAGAACCTGGGCAGAACAAAGAAAGACTACAAGAAGACTAATGTCACCCCTATGTACAAGAAGGGCTTAAAGGAGGATCCATGAAATTATAGGTCCATCAGTCTTATTCAGTCCCTTGGAAAGTTATGGAATGAATCCTTTTAGGGGCTATCACAAGTCAAATGAAGCACGTGATTGGGAAAAGCCAGCACAGATTCACCAAGGGCAAATTGTGCTTGACATACCTGATTGCCTTCTATGACAAAGTAATGTGCTTGGTTTTCTACTCGGATTTCTCCAAGGCTTTTAATACAGTTCTCAGAGCCTCCTCCTGGAGAAAGTGATGCTTTACAGTCTAGCCAAGTGGCTTCCCCTTGCCACCTGAGGGCTTCATCTGGTATTCCCACTGTACTCCTTAACCAGCACAGTCCCTCTAGCAGGAAAGGCTGTATTACAAACTACATTTCAAAGACAAAATACTTTGTAAGTCATTTACCAGAAGAAGAAGTATTCCTGTACATACATCTTACGTCACTTACCATTTTCAGCTCATGGCCAGCTTTTCACTGAGACTGCATATGCAGATGGCAAAGTTGGCATTCAGTGCTTTTCTCTCTTTCTCTCTCCTTTTATCTGCTTTCCTACCCCATCAGTTTTTGAGGCCCTACCATCACAGGCCCTGCTTTATGAAAGTGAAGAAACTATGAGTTTACCTAAAACAGGTGTGATAATTTCCATATTTGCATTAGCACCATAGAGCATTTGGATTTGATTAATTTCACACCATGCTACAGTAAAGAAGTGCACACACAAGGAGATGGCTGACTAAGGGTAGCAGACAAAGATGAGGGTAAAGGATTGGAGATTCCTCCCTTCCCTTTCTTCCCCTCAGCAGCAGCAGTCTGCCCTTCATGAAAGCCTCAGGGAACACATCATCTTGTGCTTGCCACAAAAGGAGAGGCTGCTGCCAAGTGGTGGCCAAGAAAGAGGGAGAGTTGCTGTCTCAATTCACCACAGGCTATTGGGCTGCTACTCACGAGCCAAGGCGAGAAGCAAGAAAGATCTAGCTCCATCCACCTCCCTCTTGCATCCACTTGGGCAGCAAATCTTTGCATTAGACTGTGCTAGGATAGGGATGGCTCTTTGGCCAGCAGCTGGTACTCAGATGACCATCTCCCTTCTCTTTCAGGAGTAGGCTAGATGGGAGCAAATCTCTTGCCAGACCTGGCACACAGGGCTCCACTGGGCAAGCAGAGAGTCTGTCAATGAGGAGCCGTCAGCACTAACCCAGGGACTTTCCAGAAGAAGATTAGAGTTTCTTTACAACACTCCAGGACAGTCTTCAACAACCTGACAATAAATACAAAATTACCACTGATAAAGCTGGCACATGATACAAGTTCTAGACAAGTGGTGAACACCAATGTGGGTAAAACAGCATTACTGAGCACTAACTTCATACAGAAAAGTTACTTTAAAATCAAACAAATGTAGCCATACAAACACAAACCATTCCTAAGGAATGGTAGATCATAACCTTGGTCACAATAGTGGTTACACCAGTTCCAGGGTTCTCAAAGTAGCCTGGAAACACAGGGCTTCCTCGTGTGTCTCCAAACCGGAAAGCATGCTTCCAATCTGTAAGCATGGCAGTAGTATATGGGAATAGGAAGGTGATGTTGTCTCTAGATATGCTACTACAACTCTGATACTGTATTCTACATCCAACACTGGTGTCTTCACTTTAAAATGGATGCTGGAGAAGAGAGGAAAAAAACACAGATATTATCTGAGGCCTGAGGGGAAAAAAATGTCTTGCATTGAGGGCTCTCAGCTGTGGGTCGGTGACATGATAAATCTAGTTTAGGATACTTCAGATCAAATAAAAAATGTTGCAGCTACTTGACACCATGTGCAAAAGCCAGACAAATTAATATTACTAGTGTAAACCTGTTCCTAAATTTATGAAAAGGAAATTTTATCCTAACCAACTTCATGCTGGATGAATTATCATGTGTTTCCACCACTCTAACTCTGTGTCAGATCAGGTAATGTCGGTTCCCCGGTAGCTGGCATAAATCCACCATAAAAACATAAATCCAGCATAAGCACCAGATCATGTGCAGTAGCTAATTAATCAGAAATATGAACATGTGCTCCTATACTATCTGGATCACACTCGTGCAGATGAAGGACCTGACAGCTCTGTACAAGCAAATTGAAAGATGATCTGATTACTGTATAAGTGATATCACAGTAAGAAGATACTAAAGGATACCAAGAAGTACTTTAAATTAGCCCAGAGTGAGAAATAGCAAGTACACATTGTTTAAGTGACAGTGAAAGAGTTCAGAAGACTACACTACTAAAGAAAACAATAGATTCTCCGTAGAAAATGATGGGTCCTCCATCTTCCAGTGTCTTCAGATAGAGACTTAGGGTTACTCCAAAAGACATGCTTCAGTTAAACACAAGCTACTGGAGCAGCACAGCTGGTCATAACACATAGGAAGTGAGAATAACTAGCACAGCAGTGCTTTTAAAAAAAAATCTATGTTACTCCATTATGGACTATATTGTCCTCCTGAGCATACTTCTAATCAAAACTTCCTCTCCACGTGCATGTTTGGTGTAATAGATGAGACAAAATTAGAAATGGTAAAAGTTTCCCTGTGGAGAGAAAGAAGGCACTAAATTATGTAACAATATACAAAGAAACTTTTCTCTGTTTCATACAAACATAAAAGAATGCTTTAAAACAGATGTCAGACAACCGGTAGGAAAAGTAGGAGCAGTTTAACAAAATGTATTTACAATTAAAAGTGGAACAGCTTTATTCACTTCAAAATTTTAGTCAGAAAAACTGCAGTATGCTACATCCATTAAGTAACTGTAATTTTATTATTGATCCGTTCTATGTTCTACTCATTGTACTTGCAGTCAAGTTGAATCATGAAAGTATTTAAAATTCTTGTTAGATTATTTCTAGCAAAGATAATAAATGGGGGGGGGAAGACAACAAACAAACAAAACCACACAACCACCACAACCAACCAACCAAAACCACAAACAAACAAACAAACAAAAAAACCCAAGAAGATAAAGCCTGGCTGTTATATTAACGTTACTGACCTTCTTTTCAAATACTATATTCTGATGACATGCCCTAACCCAGTGTGACCAGTACCCCCTCTCCTAACCCCTGGTAATATGGTTAGCACAACCAATGACATTTCATAAGGCAAACAGCCGTAATATGTAAGTGTGCTGATCATGTATTCCTCCCCCCTTATTCTTTCTAGTCCTTTTTCAATATCATGATTAGATAGTTTGCCCACCAGCATTGTTGCCAGGATGTGGTGGCACCCATTATTGAACAGTAAAGTGTAACAGCACATGAGCCTATGAAATCCAGCAGCTGCAAGTGGCCTTAGATGGGAAGTGCTGCTGGACAGCACACCCCAGTGATAGCCCGCTGGCCAGGAATGCCTGCACTGTCGTTGCTTTCTCCCTCCAAGGACTGAGTGAGTAACTCACGTGCTTTTTTTAGGTAAAGTCTGAGCCTGGATTTCAATTGTTGTGTCACACGCTGGTTATTAAGAATTTCACCAGCTCTGCAGATGGTCCAGGTGACTAAAAAGTCTAGGTAAATAGAAATTCTAGATACTATGAAAGCTATACAAATCATTAGAAATTCTCTCTAACTGTAAGCTATGCTAATTGCATAGCTAATTGCTAAAAATTCTGCGTAACAAACTACGCTAACTCCTAGAAACTGAAGATCACAATAAGCCATGATGATTGTTAAAATTTTTATGTAATAGTAAAGCTCTAATTGTAACCTGTGGTCACTGGCCATTTTACCAAGGATCCCTCAAAGAACTTGCCCCTCCCCATAGCCTCAGGTGACAGCAAGAAATGCAGTATTAGAAACAAAACTGTTGTAGAGATGTTAGTTAAAATGCGGGCTTTTATTTTTAACAAGGGAAAAAGTAGACCTCCAGCCACAGATGAGAAGAACCCCAAAGTATCTGAGGAATAAAATGTATGACAACACAATGCCTAGTCTAGCAGTAATGTTGAAAAAGAAGCCACTGACTCAAAAGATAGATGCATTCTGAAAGGGTAACAGTTCTTTCAGTTGTCTACTGGTGCTCCTTAATTTCTGTGTTTCTGAAACAATCAGAAATTGTTGAGAATAGCAGAATGCATTACATTAAATTTAGTATAACTACATATAATTAATACATTTAGCTTTCTGGGAGCCAAATACATTGTAGGTAGTGTCCTTGAGCTGACTCGGTGTGCAAAGAAAAGACAATGTAGTGATAACGAATATATCTCTAACATAGTGTTTAAGAACTTTGAACCACTCTCTGTTTTAAATTTATCTACAACAGTCTAGAGTTTCTATCCCTAAATTGTCTGTAGAGATATTGCAGCTGGATTTTCAACATACTGATTTTGGTTGAGAAGCAAATAATAATTTCTGATCAACTATTACATGAATATTTTCTATTTCTACTTTTCTAAGCAAAACAAGAAATGAAAATAGAAGCTGGGCAAAAAATGGCAAACAAGTCCAAAAAAGTTTTGCCTCAGAAGCTACATTACTACATAATGGCATAAAACTGTCACATGCACTTGCCATTTCTGAACTGACAGTCTTCTCCATGAACAGAGAATTAAAAGTCAAATTCCGCATGAAAGAACTCTATAAAAAATTGAAGTGTAAGAGAAGCTAAAACACACTGAGCTCAATATGTCAGAAGATATATTCTGCTGATATATTCCAGAACCAATTCCCACTGACTGAAAACCAGGTGACAATTGTAAAGCTATGCTACTTCAAAGTTATCACCAACAGTGGGTCAAAACTTTACTTTGCCTTTGAGCTTCTGATTAGTAAATACAGAATTAGAGTAAGAGCATTCATTGACATCTGATAAGGCAAAGTTTCTAAAAAGAAAAACAAAACCAACCAAACAAAAAGATAAACGCGTACTTCGCTAGTGAAGTGGAAATGACGATTTGAGCATAAAGAACCAACTTTTGCGCTGCGGTTCGGAAAGCCTGCAGTGACTTTGGTTTTTTTCTGTGCTAACTGCACAGCAATGCGGCTCGTTCAGTCCTTGCTCCCTCAGTGCTGCAGAGGTTTTGCATTCTGGCCATCCTCACGCGTGTTCCCACAGATTCCTTCGGCGGCCGGCGCTGCTCCCGGCGCTGCGAGCGCTGCGCTTCTCCTGCCCGCAATAAGCACTTGGCGTGTTCCTTCACATCTATTTGGATTAGTTTCAGCCAAAACTTTCCTCCAGCTTAGCGAAACCTCGTTCTATTATATTTTTTTTTTTAACTACGATCCAAAGCATACATCATCTCTCCGGCTTCAAGCACCCGCGTATCACCTGCTCCTTCCCTCGGCGGACAGGACGGGGGAGGGATGCCGACACGGCAGGCAGCCCCTAGGTGCCGAGCAAAGCCCGGGGGCGCCGGTGAAGGTGCTCCCAGCGTCCTGCCGCAGGCGACCATCAGAAAGACCGCGCCTGACACGGCAGGGAGCGATTCTGCCACCAAGACCTGTCCCAGCCCCACCGCCCACCCGGCCCCGGCTGAATCCGTTCCCGCAGCCTCCCTGGGTTTATCCTTTCCCCCGTTTCCTGAGGGGAGGCCGCAGCTCGTTGCAGCCGCCCCTCGCCCCCCGGAGCGCCGATAGCGGGGCGGCTCCGGGCGGCGGAGGCGGGGTGGGTGGGGGGACCCGGGGGGCTGCGAG
>VZTM01015586.1:73319-93067 GCA_013400555.1 Jacana jacana | reverse complement strand
TTTTTTTTTTTTTTTTTTGTAACTGGGAGACATGGAAAGTTTTCTTTCCTCACCAACAAGCATGCATCTTCCTAGCTGGCTATGCTGGTTCATTTTGCCTGTTTGCTCTGCACTGAGGGAGCAGTCCCGCTTTGGCTTCTCTGAGCCACTCCAGTATCCAGATTACCTCTTGAAGGCTCTCCATATCTAAGAACGCTCCACAGGTGGAGTCTGAACTGCAGCAATCCTCAGACTCTAGGGAACTGCAGGTAGCCTCTAAGAAACCAAGGAAGCCCAAGCCTTTATTCACAGGACAGAGTAGGCTGCTTGGGGTAGTTCAGTGTGATGCACAAGGCCATTGCCATGAATATATCTATGTAATCATCTGGTTTTATTGTAAAGTATCTTGAACTCTCAGGTTTTCCACAGATTTTGTGATTGTAATCACAGTATCTATAATCACATTTAAGCATAAAGATTGCTGATCTGTCACAATATTATGTTTTTAATTTCCAATTGTTTACTCTGCCCAGAATTATGAGACTTAAATGAAGCTAAAGTCTTCATGTAATCTCTTGATCCTAATATTTAGACCACTATGACAAACCTCAATTAAAGTAAAAGTTGCCATAAAATTAAGTTGATAATTCTGTGTGTGTTTGAGTGTATATATATATATATATATATATATATATTTAACGTAATATATTATGTACGTATGTCTAATTTGGGCAACTGCATAGGCCTCAGAAATCAGGACTGAAAAAAACATGAGTGAAGCAGCTGAGAATACCAGCACATGAATTACAATCTCCAAGTATAGCTTTAGCAACCCATTGAGAGGAATAGGACGGTTCATATCCTTCAGTGGTGATACTCCAGGCAGTCTGCTGACTCCTGGACCTATTTCTGTGTTGGTCTGCCATGAGTGTACCTCTGGTGAGCATAATTACTGAGTTCAATACATGACTAGTTGGATAATATAAAGTGGCCTTTGTTAAGTACTCAGGTGGTTTAGGTTCTTTCTGGGTTTGAACTGGATTTATGAGAAGTAAAAAGAAGCCAGTGCTGTTCTAGTTATAAGTGTGAGCTTAAGAAGCTGTATGGCTCATACCAAAAACATTGTGACATCTTTGGCCATTCAAAAAGTCAGAATACACCCTAGAAATACGGTGCTCTCCGGAGAGTGTGTCCTGCTACCGATCCCCTCCCACCTCCCTTCACCTGTTCTTTGGGGCATGGATGAGTTTTGCCAGCAGAAGCCAGAGGAAGTAGAGGCACAAAGCCACTAACCACAAACATATACTTAACCAGCCCAGTCTCTAGAGTTCAGCTTTTCACATACTGAATTGAATGGTTCAATTACAGTTTTGCAGCAACTGTAAAGATAATGTGATGTTAGATTATTTAAGGAAGTTTATTGTGATCAAGTAATCCAGTGAATTGTTGCATGTCTATGGTTATATACTTACTTGTAAATAATTTAATGTGTATCATTTAAATGGAGCGGTGATGGCAGTAAAGATTGTGTAGCGTAGAGACTGGAAAAACAGTCTTGTTGGACTCGGTCTGTGTAGCAGGTGATATCCTTGATTATACCTCAAATTGTTTCTTGGTGTATTTTGTTATCCTCACAGTTTGTTTTAATTTTGGCTTATTTACTATTTGGTACTGATCTAGTAACAGGACACCACATGTTGCTGTGTGTTGTGCCTTCTAAAAGCCTGGCTGGAGAATCACTGTTTGCCAATTTCTACTAACTTTCACTTCTGCAAATATAATATGCAGTGGGTAGACCCTTATGAAAGTGTCATGAAGAATGAGAATCAGTTGTGTCTGGCAGGTACAGTGGGAATCTGAGTAATGTGCCATCTGGGCAATAAAAGGCACCCAGACCCTTGTGTTACCTTTATACAAAAATCTGAAAAATGCAATTAGATTTCTGAAAGCTGAAGATCAGCAGTCCAGCATCTGAGGTGCTAGCAGGAACTGGAGGGGAGACACAAGGAGAGTTGGTCCTACACTGAGCAGAGAGCAGTGGCTGATAGATATGCAAGGGATAAATATGAGGAAGGAAAGGTGTGTGACATGGGGCAAAGCATCTGTCTGCTGAACATATGGTTAGATATGTTTGTGGATTCAAAAAGAACCTTTGAAGTACCTGGTATGAAATGCATAGTACAGGGTTACCAGGTGGCGTGATGTAGCCAAAAGTATTGTTTTCTGGACTGTAAACTAACGATGAACACTGCGGCTTTTTTTTTTCTCTTTTTTATGTGCATGTCTATGGTTTTTGTGTTTTAAACAGCATAGCATCTATTTAGCATGTGCTTAATCTCTGTTTGCTACATGCCTTCTCCCCACACCATAAAGTCATCATAAATTCATTGGGATTACTTGAAAGACTCCTCTTGTCTTCAGAAAGGTTGGATATGGCCTTTTCTTAGATTTCAAGGGAATACTATACTAGTCATTGGCTACCATTTTGTGTTAGATTTAATCAGTACCATTTGAGAGGAGGCCCTGGGGACATGTATTTTTTCATATTGTTTCTCCAGACTTTGCTGTTCTATATGCTTGAGCAGACAATAGAAGTTCAGCAAGAGAAAGAATGGTTCAATATTTTACCCAAGACTTGGGAGACCTACATTCACTTCTCAGATCTGCCAGAAACTCTCCAGGTAGTTTTGAGCAAGATATTCAGTTGCTTTTTCTCTTAGTCCCTGCTTTGCAAAATGATAATTATAGCACTCTATTAGGTCACAAGTCCCTAGTTTGTAAGAAGGCTAGTGCATTCAGAACTATTAATTTCTTGAACATTACAATATTGTGAACTAGCTTAAAATAGACCACAAGGAACTAAAATGAAGTGTACATCACCAACCCTGCAAGACCTTGTCATTAGCAGCAGCTTCATGGCACAGCCATGCACAAAGCAAGCTGTACCAGTGATGAAGCATTTCTGAGTTCACAGTCTGTGGGGCTGACATATTCCTGGCATCACCTTAAACAGCATGGGCCACACTAATTTTATGACTGTGCTATTGAAACTTAATTCTTTTTCTTTACCCTTGGCAGTATTCTTTTTGGAATAGTTTGTAATTTTTCTTACTTATGTTATAGGCATCTTGGGTTGTTCTTCTATTTCAGCATTTCCCTTCTGTGTGCTTGCAAACCTGGTGCACGAGTAGCAGTAATGGAGGGGCTGGAATACCGTTTAGCTCTGTTTTGGCAAGCTGCTCTGACTGCTGTACAGGAAGTAAAAGTCTCTGTGATCAGTACTTTAAGCATTTGTTTGCTTTCTGGTTGCTTCCTTTCTGGGGCAGCTGAGCATGCCTACCTGAAGGATTTGGGAACCACAAACAAACTGCCCCAACTCTTGAGAAGGCCCTTCTAACCGACACTGACATCCTGTGCTCCCTGCAACCATGCTGCGGGGCCCTAGGTAGCCAAAAAATGCATCTCTGGAGTAGTAGCTACAATGTCCCCTGTAAGCAGATTTCCTCCCCTGAAAAATGGGGTTGCCAACAGCAATCCCAGAGGCTTGGCTCAGCTTGAACCCCTGAGCAGAGCAGGGAGGCTCTTCCAGCCTTGGGTCACAGTGGCGGGACCTGCGGCTTTTCCTATCAGCTGTGTTCTCCCTCACAGCTTACAAGCCTGATCCAAAACCAACACAGTTCAACAACACACTGAGACTTGGCATGGGCTCAGGGAAGAGAAAGGGACATGACCTCTCTTGAGGGTATTGTACCAACATTATCTTTAAATTGTGTCTCCTCCATGGTTGGAGACAGAGACTTGCTTCTTGGGACTACTTCAATCTAGGCTGTGTTTCAGAAATGTGGCATTTGCCATTCCTTGAGGATTCACATACCTTTGTTGAAGCTAGAAGATTGTTATCATTAACTAGAGCTAAAATAAAAAATTAAGGCTTTTAATAAAAGAATTAGAATAAGATCAACATGATTCTGTCAGAATTAGAAGAAAACTGTAGCTGAAGTGCAGACCTACATAAAGAAAAAGAACAAGCTGAGAACATTTTCAGTTGATGTCAGTGGCAGGAGAGAATCAACCTGGCCTGCGTTAAGCCATATGCCAAGTCACATAACTTAGGAATTCTGCATACTGGCAAGCATACAGAACCCACACGCTTTTAAAACTCAGCAAATGCCTACTTACAGCTTTGTAGAAACTAAAAAAAAATGTCTAGTTGTAATAACAATTGGAATATGGATTCAAATGGACTAAAATTAATTTTCTAAAACTGGAATGAGCACTTAAACTGGTGCCTACACAGGAATATGTAGTTTCTCTTTGGAAAACAAGCTGAATTTCTGCATTATATATCAAAGCAACGTGTATTTTCAAATATACACAGGGATTTCAACATATACGAAATTGTGTTTCTACATGATGCTTTTAATATAAATCCCATCAGTCCCACTGAATTAATCTAATTGCTTGCTCTTATCAGGTGAGTCGCTGACTGACCTCTGGTCTTGCTGTATTGACTCAGGATGAAACTATGCCTTTTCCTTGCTAGAAGAATGAACTGGATACAGAAACATGTGGACAGGCACAGACTGCTGTTCAGTCACCAGCCAGCTGTCTGACTACATATGTCAACTGCAGTGTAGTTAATACACATAGCTAATAGATAGCTTCTGGTTGCATTAACAACTAAAGGAGAACTGATCTGCACACAGGATATAATATGAACTGGAACCAGTTTGTTACTCTGGTATTAAAAGACTATGATTGCAAGCCTTTGTGAAAAAGATCTGACTTAAACATCTCATTCTTCAACACTGAAAAAGACAAACTTTTCATGTGGAACTAGCTGAGCTGCCAGAAAGGCAATCAGCACAGTTAGGATCTACAAAGCCACAGTAACTGAACATGCCTTTGTTGCTCGAGAACGAAGTGCACTGTTGGTGGAACTAGTGTTACAAGTAGCAAGTTGCTTTTGGGGTTGACCTGCTGCCTGCTGAAGATGGATGGAAGGACCCACACTGCTGTTACACAATGGAGTTGTTTGGGAAACTCCATAAGAAAGCTGAGAAAGTTCCTACTTCATTTCCAGGCATGGGATGGAGACTGTTCAGCCATTTGGTGGAGATCAGGTCTATTCAGCCTGCGGGGAAGGACTTGGTGTTTGGAGAATTGGTCAGCAAATTTTAGAAGTTTCTAAAGAGCGTACAAGTCAACTGAAGTGTGAAATTGGAAGACATTTTACTATGTTTCAGTGGAGACTAGCACCAGGATAAAACATTGCCAAGTGAAAACTGCCAGCTCTAAAACATGAAGGTTTTTCCTCTATTTAACAAACTAGTTTTAACAATTTTCTGTGAGGGAAAAGACATTCATTTTCCCTTCACCTCATCCTCAGAAAGGCTGGTGTCTTTCTCAGAATGAATTTCTGAATTATTTAATTTTAAGTTATCATATTTTAACTAAAATATTTCAGTTTTTGTAAAACTGGAGGGAAATGTATAGTTTTTCCCATGAGTGATGTCCCCAAAAGTGCTGAACATTTCACCTATTCTTTTAATCAGTCTTAGGCAGATACCAAGCAGGAAAAATATAGGAAGGAAGAGAATAAGGAAGTGTCAGCAACATTAGTCGGAGGCTTTATTATTGGCACAGTTTATAATGGCTTCTGGAATAGTGGTTACAAGCTGGGTCTATTTATCCCCTTTTCCAATATGCTAATTTTATTTTGCTTAGGCAAATTAGTTTTCTTTGTCTATGTTATAACATGAACATTGGAATGGAGAAAAGATACTGCTGAAACATTATAGGCAACTGAAAAGGAACGTGGTAGTAACTGTGGATTGTTTTTCTCCCGTGGGGATAATTAAGACTTTTACTGATATTGTCCTTTTTTTTTTATTATTTTTCAATTTGACCCATATTTTTTTCTCAATATGATTGGAAAGAATTTTGCCATTTCATTAGGAGTTGAAAGCAAAATATGTAAAAATGTCATGCTGATTATATATCCAAGCTTGAGCAACTGCTGCTGCAATTATCCCCGCCTCTGCCATCCCACAAGGCCTTAGCCTGTACCAGGCTTGGCCTGCCTAATCACATTGTTCTGGCACAATCTCGGCTGAACGCCCCACTTTTCTCTGAACATTACTGGTATATGCCAAAGAGCTCATGGAGGAACTTTCAGAGGATCAGACTCTGTCATAACAACTGGTTGAGGAGTCTTTCCATGGAGACGTGCCTCCCCATTGACTTCTTCCCAGCAACCACAGAATGCTAAAATGTATCAGGAGCAGTAAACAATTTGTGGGGAAAAAAAAACCCTCCAGAAATGCACCAGGTGTAGCAACAAAACCAGTGAACTGCATTAAGTTTGTACAAAAAAGACAAGGATAATGTCATCTAATCGTCATCATCAAACATCTCCAGTAGAACTCATCTGACAAAGGAGTGTTAAATTAGGGCACATAACAATGGTACAATAAGTTTGCCAGGAGATTTAACTGGGAAAATGCCTTTCCATTTTCAGGCACTCCCCACAATGGCAAGAGCAAAAAGAAATAAAATTTCCAAACTGAAAAAAATTAAGGGAAAATAACATATTATCTATGCTGGCAGTTGGCTAACATTGTTATGCCGTGTAACTATGTGGTTTCTCTGTTCTGGTAACCCCTGCCTGGGCATGGCCTGTATAGAAATGTTTGCTGATCTCATGAGTCATTCCCAGGAGATGGCAAACATGACTAGAAGACTGGAAGACAACACAGGCACTACAGGATGAGAACTAAAAGAACTGGAGGGTGATTGAAAAGCTGCTGTCAAGAGAATATCTATGCTGTGACTATGCGAGGAAAAGGACGTGGAGGAAAGACGCAGAACTTGATCACAGCAGCCTTTTGCTCCTGCTCCTCCATAGCTGCTCTTCCTGTGCAGGGAATCCTTTGCAATCCCATGTAGAGCTGAGGGAGAGACAGTTGTCTCACTGGTTGCAGCCCCAAGACAAGGAGACCAGTAATGGTCCCCCTGGCGTATAACTACCATTCTCCATTACACACGTACCATAGCACTTTTGTAAGCTGTGCAATAGTTTGCTTGGCTCAGGGTTGACATTGTCTTGCTATTTATGAAATCAATAAAAGCTTTTTGTTTATTGAGCATATGTTCTTGGTTAAAAGGTTTATTGAAGAACACTCGTCCTTCATAAAACATGTGGAGGTCTTTTGGGACGGACAGTCAAATTTTTAATGTCACAGGAGGTCATATTCAATTACAAATACCATAGCATATTAACAACACATGTACAGCAGCTTCAAAATTGATAATGTGCCATTATTAAAGGCATTAAAAGTTCATTAAAAGGGTTGGAGGGGTTTTGTGAATCGATGCATGAAGATATACTGGGTCACATTTAATGCCCTTGCACCCTGCTTTTGAAGATAAACGTGTCTCCACACACTTGCCCAAGTGACAGAGACAGTGAGCAGTCACCTCTCCTTTCCTTCTGTACTCTGCTAGGAAGAGCTTTCTGCTATTCTGCCACCCACTGAGTAGGCATTTGCCTTTAGAAACTTCTGAAGCACAATATGGATTGGTAACACAAGGCAAAAATTTCTCAAATGCTTCAAGCCATGCCCTGACTTGTTTCCATTTTCCTTTCCCTCTTCCAAAATTCATGGTTATTTGCCAAACATTGGTACTGTAGCTCAGAAGATATTTTTCTCAGGTTTCTACTTACTGAAAAACCTATCACCCTGAGAGCAGATAAAATCAGAGTTCTCAAAATAACAGTGCTATTAACATACCTTTTAATGTCTACAACATGGGACCATGGAAAGTGGAGGGATGCAATATTTATGCAAGCAAATGAGTTTTGAAACATCTTGGCATCAGAGACTATTACAGTACTTTGTAGATCATGTAGCTTAAAGCAATTCAGGGAGAGAAATATGGAAACATGTTTTCAGGTTCAGTTCAACATTTCAACAAGAGAAGCAAATTAAGAGAAAAAATTGGTCAACGTAAGTCAATTATGCATTTTAAAGCAACATTTTCATTTAAAATATAAAAAAATAGTATTAATAATAAAGCTGCTAAGATCTACAAACCAAAATCTAATATAGTGTTCAAATTTTACAAAAAAGAATCCTATTTTGCCTGGTGTTAGTTTTGTTGCAAGAGAAAAGCCACCAATCAATTCTTTGTACAGCTCTATCTGAGGCTGGCTGCTCTTCTCTTTATTTCAGCTCTAATACCTTTCTTTGTACTTTCATACACTTCATCTTATTATCTTCATTTTGTTCCTCACATTCTCTTTGAGATGACAAAAATGATTCTATTTTACTTACTTTGAATCTAGCAGTGAAAGACAATAAGATATTTTATCTTAGAATCACAGACTGGGTCAGGTTGGAAGGGATTGAGTTCCAACTCCCCTACCATGGGCAGGGACACCTCCCACTAGACCAGATTGCTCACAGCCCCGTCCAGCCTGGCCTTGAACACCTCCAAGTTATACATACATTCAGCCACGCTGTCACTGAATTTTCCCTTTTACAATCAATTGAAACATCACCACATTCTTGGGTTTTTCTTTATGGAAGAAAGGAAAGCAGATTTGGCAGTAAAGAAATGTAGCAGCAGAGAGGTTCACGTTGTAATAAGAGCTGGATGAAAACCAGGACTTTCATTGTGCCACAAAAATAAAAAGGTAATATAAATTGGTTTTATTTCAATTTTCAAATAAGTTTTAAATTTAATTGCAGTTTCAGGAAAGAATTTATTTGCTTTATGTATCAGTGGCTAGTAATAGTGAGTTTTACTTTAGAAGAATAAACTTGGGGTTATTTTGTGCTTGTGAAGACTCTTTTCCCTCACCATAGCACTGTCAGTATGGACTGAATAGGGTTTCTTTTTGTATTTTTCCACACTCTTCACTCATTTGAAAAGCATCAAAGAAATTGCCATTTTTTTAAATACTGGCATGGAAGGGTCACTGTTACAAGTCAAAAGTTAAATAAAATCCTCTTCCACATAGAAGTTTCATTTTTCTAATTACAGTAATTTCTGTGACGTGTACGGTCAGATGCTGAAGTAAGGTTTGGGGACTTCCTAGCTCTAGCAGATGCTAAATACAGGAGACTTTATGTCTTTTGTTTGTGAAATTCCAGTGCTTTTAAAAGTATTTTCTTTTGGATTCTTAGAGAACTCTGAGAAAGTCTGACCTGAGTCCAGCAAGGATACCTGAGTAGGTGGAGATGTCAGTGTACTTCAGCTTTGTATTCCTGTTGCCTGGAGCAGTGACTCATGAAATCCATGTGTCTACAACATGCTGGCTCCTCTGGAAACCCTACTGACTCCCTCCCTGTGAATCTCTCATTGGGTGGCCTTTCCAGAGGACTGTGGGGCCCCAGGGTGGCCCAGGCCTGAGATGCAGGGACAGACATGGGTTAATGCAGTGGCAGCGGCCTTCCATGCTGTCCAACAAACACTGGGGACTCCTGGATCTGAAGCACCCTTGTAGCTGAGCTGTCCTAAACCCATGTGGCTTTAATCTCCCTTTGATGAGAGAATTTCAGAGTTGATATGCCTTCCTATGTCAGAAGGAAACAGGCTCCTCTCAAAAATCGGCATCTTTCTGGTTATCTCTATTAAAGTTGTTGAAAGGAGTGTAGGGCTGCAACGCAGCATAATCCGATGGATACCAGTGAGAAACAGGTACCTTACTGCTTGAGGTGCCTTGGAAAATCCCAGACAATTCCAAAATCAAGCAATACTCAGCTGTCATCATACATTCCAGCAAAGGCTGTGTGTCTCTCATTTGCAGGCTCCAGACTGTCTGTAAAACTTTGTGTCTCTCTTTTTAGCATGGGAACAGTTCTGCTTCAAGGAACAACGACATGTTCCTGGTGCATTACAAAGTAAAACCCTTGCTGCTCTGAATGTGCCTGTGGCCTGAAATGTGGGGACAACAGATCCTGCTGAAGATAGGTTCATAGTCTGGGTGTCAAAATGTTTCTCAAGAACTGGGCTTCCTGTTCAAGCTTTTGCCATATTCCCTGACTTGTATTTTGCCACTCATTTTTTCCGTTCTTTTGCTGCTAACTATTTTTCATGAATATCTAGTCAGCAGGAACCTACCCTGCTTCAACTTTACAAGAATTCTGACAATTGAAATTCACCCCATCGTGTGTTTCAAAGCAAATCTCGGCAACTCTTCATCTATTCGTAACTGTGAATTGCTGAAACATCTGACCCAAATTATGGCTTCAGCTGGTCAGAACAAGAACTTGCTCAATTGAAATCAATTGCTTCCAAAGAGTTTGTGTCATCCGTGCAATATTCTTAAATGCAAGTCTGAAGACCAGATTGGTAAGAACTCTTTGTTATCATTTATTACCAACTAAAGACTGTGACTTCCTCTGCTGTTTTCAAAACAGATGGAAAATTTGTTTCCCTGAAATTTCATTTTTTAATGGGAATGCATCAATTATGGTGCAAAATTTCAAAAGAATAATATTGGAATGACTTAAAATGAAAATGGGAGATTGCAGCCCAAATATCTCAATTTTTCATCCCTCTCATCTCTCATTCATTGTTACATTGCAATTTTTTTTTATGCCAGAAATGCTGTTGTAAGGAAGTTTCTGTCTCTGGGTACATTTTTCTCTCTTTCCAAATTTTTTGTTCCAGATTTTGTTTATTCATTTAAATTTTGACTTTTCATCCTGANTCAGCTATTGAAGGAAGAGCATTGACCCTTTGATCCCTCAGCTTTTATACTGAGCATGATGTGGATGGGATGGAATACCCCAGTTGGTCAGGTTTGGGTCACCTGTCCTGGCTGTTCCTCCCCGCAGGTGTGACCCCTCTACATTTTTCCACTTCCAACCCTCCAACGGGGCAAATAACAAAATTCCCTGACCTTGGTTGTTACAGCAATAAGTATAAGCAAGGGCCTCTCTGCACCATTCCTTGGTGTAATCAGGTCTTATCACTGTGAGACGGAACAGTTTCTGCACAATGTGCTGTTAATTTCAGAGTTTAGTTAGTTAGAAGAGGCCCAGCTAAAAAAGTAAAACTACTGAACAGAATATTGGTTTGTTTTACCTCAAACCAGGACAATTAGAGTGAAAACAAGATTCAAAATGCATGAATATGTCTTGGAATCAATTTACTTACTTTCACCAGCTCAGAATTTGATCACAGCTGAATCGTCGCATCAGATTCCAAAGAACAGACTGCAGTTCATCTCCATCTCCAGACACATGTACTATCTTCATCTCAGGCTGTGTGAAGCTGTGTTAGTGCCCATCTGCCATAGTGAGGAACTTTTAGTGAGGCCCCATGTGCCTCTAGGCAAATGGAGTGCAGTTATAACCCATCACTGATTTCAGTTCTATCAGCCTTTCCTTAGAAACCCCAGATTCCAGCTCTCCCAGGAATTGAAACTACTCTTGGCACAGGTCACTCAGTGCCCTTCTTGCCTAGTCTCATTCCTAAGAGATCCACTTATGCATGGGAACTCATATCTTGTCACTTATTTCCTTCAGGATAACAGAGTAAAAAAAGACAGAAGGCAGGTGCAATGAGGGATGCCTTAGGCTTTTTAATATCCTAAGAAATTATACACGAAAGTACCCTGAGCTGTGATGTCCCCGCAGCAGGCGTCATCCCTGTCTGTATGTCAGAGGCAGCAAACACAGTCAGAGCTGTGATAGAGACCTTGCTATACTGTAAAGCCCCACCTACATGTCCTGTGAATACACACAAGCTCACTGCAAAGTAAACACAGTTCTGCAATGACTGTTCAGAATGGTCAGAGTCGGGGTTTGACTGTGTCCTACGTCTCTTGTTTTATTAGCATCTCAGTGTCTCGGTATTTTATCCTGGGTTTCCACAGAACAGTTCATGTCTTGCTCAGACACTGTGCTTTGTGGTAGTAAACAACTCTTAACAACGCCTTGTAAAGTTTTGTGAAAGGAATAGTGCAGGTGATGTAGTTCATTAGCTGCCCGGACAGCTGTAGCCTTAGGAGTAGACTTGATCCAGCTGCTATAAATACTAATGAAAAGAAGGAGCTACCATGGTGTGCACCCACAGTGAGACAGGGTTGGGAGGCCACCCATGGCCATGGATGGAGTAACGTGAGCATCAACATTTCTTGCTCTTTGCCCTCTTCAAGTCAGGACGTCATTTCAGGTTGGAGGAAACCAGGAAGTACCAGAAAGTTGGGATGCAGGTCCCTAAACATAGGTGTCTACTGCTGTTTTACACATAGGACCTATGTGAGCTTGTGCAGGGCAAAGAGACATAGGGGTTTATATATCTCTCTCCCTCTCTAGTCTGCCTGTTGGTCCCATTTGGCTTTAATCCATTTGCACCCAACTCTAGCCACATGCCATCCCTCATGCTTTCATAGCATGAGTCCTCCACCAGTGACAATGGCCTCCTGGTGCCAAATCAGGTGCTCATCAATACTCTCCCTGCCTCTACAGGATCAGACCTTTCCACATCATGGCTTATTTGCCAAGAAACATCATCCAAACAACAAGCAGGTTGTGGCTGGCACAAGGAATGGTATTTGGTGACACCACTTGCAGTTCTCTCTTTCCAGCCCACCTCAGTGCTTCTGAGTGCCTACCTGGAAGCATGTAGTTATTCTCAAACCTATTTTAAAAAAAAAGCAAAAAACAAAACCAGTTACACTAAGCAAGGAATTAAGAGCTATTAATTTACTTGTTGCTGCAATGATAAAGTTTAAAATTAATTTACTCAAGCAAATCCTTGTACCAACATGTCAGCATCATGTTTTAGCCAACAACTGGTGCCATGTCTTATCTAGATCTCCAAGGCAAATTTCCAACGTGTTATTTAGGAGTGAAGGAATTGCTACATGGAAGAAGGTCCAGAGTCCCTTGGCCTGCAATAGCAGCTGGTGTTGAGTGCATAAAAGAAACCCTGCAATTGGCACTCCTCACACCCACCCAGGGCTTCTCTTGACATGTGAGGTGTGAGAGGTCTGTTTTCAATGGTAAGGCCCATGAATGCTGCTTCAGAAACATCTCTTATGATTAATGTTAATGAAAGTATTCTCCACATGTGTCCACTCTATCTAAGTTTTGTATGAGTTGTTGGTCTGAGTGACAACTGTCTTGGCAGAGGGTTATAACTCTGAGCTTAGGAGCAGGGAATCAGGAATGTTTGGTCTCACTATGCCCTGATGAGGGTATGCTCAGCTGGTTGGGTTTTTTTGATGGATCTGAAGATTGGATTAGGTTGATATTTTTTTCTGGATTTTACCTAGTTTGACTTGTCTAGTCAATGTACTATAAGACACTATATATAAGAAAATTATTTGCCTTTATACTTAAAGCCTGACTACTTGAAATTATACAGGCTGAAGAGAATGATAACTGCTGTGTGTGTTGGGCCAGTCATGATGCTGCAGATTAGCAACTAGAAACCATTCTAGTTTCAGTAGTTTTTCTGAGGCTTGATAGTTAGCTTCTTTCTTGTCTCCGGAAGTGAACAATTCAAAGTGTTGGTCTCTGCAGACATGCCTTTTTAGAGAGAGACTCTTCTTTTCATGGTGCATGTTCCAAGAGATGATAAATTTATATTTTGTGCCAGAGGTGCACTTGGGTAAAGGTAATTGCACCGACTGCTTTACTGGGAAGGGAAGGAATGTTTTTCTTAGCTGTGGTGTAAAGATTGCAGCTCTACCTTGATTTGATTTCAGTTGAGGAAGTTATTCCAGGCTGTTTATTGGTATTTTGAGTTCCTCTTTTGATCAACATAATCTTTAATTAATGTTTATGTTTCTTCCATAGGGATAATTTGTTCTTTTGGCAAATTGTTTAATGACTGACCTTTTATTCTGGGGCAGTGATTTGAAACACTCTTAACTAGATATTACACAGGAAACATTTTGGAACTCTGTCCTCTCTGCTAAATGATTTAGTCTTGGCTGATATTTGGTGACATTTCCACCCTGAGGAAAGACAATATAACTCAGTTTTAGTGCCACTCTATTTGTGGCCTATTGGACAGGTTTTAATGCAAGAGTAGATAATTTATTTTCTATTTTTATTGTCTCTAACAGAGCTGTAGATAAAAATTTGAACTTGTACTTTATACTCATGTTCTCTTTCAAACCTTTTCCTCCCATGGCTCTCTAAGACTCACCTTATATAAAACATGCAATTATGGTACTGTTAGGATTTCTCCTAAAGAGATGGGTTTGCTTTGAGGGATGGCTTTTCCTCCACTTAAGTAGTGCTGGGAAGTAGGAAAGTGTATTAATATTCTATAACAACACATGGACTAGACAGCCCTGGGTCTTTGCCACTGTGTGGAGAAGATCTGGGATCCATAGATCTAACAAAACCACTACCAAGAGCACAAAACAGCAAAAAACCAATCTTATAGGAGATGTGGGATGACAAAGTCTGGGGTAAGTGGTCTGGGCTTGGCTTCTGAGCCCCGCAGATTTCTGCATGAGCTCCCTTCTGCCATGCTCTGGGCTAGGTGTGGGACACAGAAGGCACAATGGCAGTGTCAGGGGCCTCGGGAGATCAGCTCTTCTTGAACCTACATTTTGCAGAACGTGTGTTAACTGCTGACTTGCCAAATCTAATCAAGATCCTCACAATATCTCAGCTTTGGACCTGTAAGGATTGGACAGAAGTTGATTCTCTCCTCGTTGACCCTTGACTCAAGCAGCTGTGTTCCCGGGTGGCACCTAACACTAGTGATTTGCCACTTGAATTTCACAAGATCTGTTAGTCTCTTTTTGCAGGCCATATTGAAAGAGACTTGGAGAAAAGTTTTGCCACTTGGGTAGTACCAAGCCTTTATCCTGAGGCTTAAGGAGAGATAAAGGAACCTCTAGGGGATGAAGCAGTGAACAATTTTGTCCCTTCTCTGGTTGTCATCTTTAGGCAAAGAATTTGGCAAATAGACTGCAAACTGTGTGTGGTTTGGCTATGAACACTCATCATTCTTCCTTTGTTCTCTGTTGGGTTTTCTCTCTGGAGCATGCAACTTTTGCCTAAAACACATGTGGTTCCTCCCCCCGGCTGATTTCTGTTGATGGGGGATGTGTTTTGATTATAGGAATTGAGGGTTCTTGGTCTGTGTTCCAGGTGCTTTTGAAGTAAAGGCTGTGTTCAGTAATTGTGTAATGCCTAGGAAATTAGACAGTCCTTGGCTCTTGCTGAGTTATTGCAGTCTCCTTTTAACTGAGTCTTGGTTAGGAATACTGGGAAATTGCCTTTCTGGCCTTTTCATATTGCTTGTTCTAGGCTGCAGATATCTGAGTAAGCGAAAGTATCTGAAGAGGTTATCTGAAGAAATCACTATCAGCTGCAAAGGCGAAAATTTTCACTCTAAAATAGGCAAAGAACTAGTTAGAAATTACTCAGATAGATAATTTATAAGTTTTCAAATGTACTAGGACTGATAAACCTTAGCCTGAGATCCTGAAGACTTGGTGGAAGTAAACTCAGAGTGATGCAACCTCTGCAAACCCACAGAGGGCAAAAAAAGTGATCTGAAGATGAGAAAATGGAGAATGTGGTTGATAACTTTGAAAAGCATAGAATGGAGATGGGAAATGATCAACTGACCAATGGAAATTTTCTCTGAAAAAAATCTTGATGGAAAAAATTGAACAAACTATATCTGGAATATGTAGACAACGAGAGTTGGCTAGGATAGCTCGGTCAAGTATAAATAATGTTAAGCCAGTTTGCTTTCCTTCTGCAATAGGGATAACGGGTCTTGTGGAATGGGCAAAAGCAAGAGTTTTCACATCCCGTGATTCTAGTCAGGCCTTCCTTAGCACTATTGTATTTGATATTCTTATTATAATTTAGGGACACATGGTTTAGGTGAGTGGCTTTGTCTCTTCTAATTTAGATCCATGAGGAAGCTCACAGTTCTCCATAGTAAATTTTAGTTATTGAAAATATGCCTAGTTCTCTTTGCTACATTTCAGAAACACCTTAAAGGTAGGCTATATAAAATCTAAAACCAGCAATTTCAAAATCATTGATTTACACAAACTGCCATAGGGCCAGTACAAAACTGATTGCACAGATGACTACAGAGTAACCCCTGATGGTCTAGTATTAAAATGTAAAACGTACAGAGGTGATTTCTTTGGAATCTCTTCTAGGTTTGCTCTGTTGCTAGGTAAGGAACCAAAAGTACACGTGTCTCTAGACTCACAAGTCATAACTGGGAATGCTATGAAGCATTCTTCAGAAAACAATCTGAGAGGTTTAATAAGCTAATTGAAGAAGCTGAGCTCATCTCAACAGTGGTGTTCTGGTGGCAATAAAGCAAATATTGTTCTTGTAAAAGCAAGGCTATAGACTGCAACACATTAGAAATTACCATTCTACTCTATACAGTGCCTGGTAATGACTTATCTGGAATATTGCCTGTGCTGGTCTGGCTTACATCCTTGCAGATGGAGAAAGTAAAGAGAAGAACAGCACACATGACTAGTGGTCTAGAAAATATGATTTAAGAAGAAAGATTGAATGAACTTTGTTCTCAGGCCACAGGAAAAGAAGACTGAAGAACTAATGAAGATCTTTATGTCATTAAAGATGTATAAGGTTGCTGTACAAAGGAAAGGAATAATCTGTTTCCTGTATTCACAACAAAAAATAATAGACTTAAATTACTGCAAAGGATATTCAAAATAAATATTAAGAAAAAAAGTACAATATTAAGGATTACAAAGTGGAGCTTGTGGGTTCCCCAGTGCTGCAGGTCTTTGAAACACAAGTCTATCAGGAAGGTGCACATGATGCAGCCTTAGGGAAATGGACCAACTGGTCTCAGAAGTCCCTTTACAGCCTTTATTTCTAGGAGCTGGTGAAGTTGTCCAATTTAAGCTAAGGTAAACATCTGATAGTGGATTTCAGCCAGCCCATGTGGCTATCTCCAGTTTAAAGAGAAAGGATAATTTACAATAGGCAGTTCTTTATAATAATGATTTATAGTACTACAATCAGGTTTTTATATTATTTTACTTGAAAATGATGTAGATGAGACTATTTATAAGTACAGATTGCAGCTGCTATTTGTTTTGCACCTGGGTTATGTTTAAATTATATCTTGAAGTTTTTATTACTTTGTGTGTTTTCCCTGTTAAGGATCTGCTTGTATATCATTATGTGCCTTGAAAGCCTTGACTGAACTCAGAGGGACATAGTCCATCTGAATAGCTTTTATAATCAACAAACTTTGCTGCCTCACTGTTGACACATTTCTGATTGCTTATGTATATGCTGAAGAGCACAGGCCCTACCACTGGTTCCCAAGGGATTCCAGTGTTGTCCATTCTCCACTGAAAGAACTTTGTTTTCTATCATTCAACCAATTATTAATACATAAATTATCTTCCTTCTAACCCACTGGCATTTTCATTCCTTTTTAAAAAACTTTAAAGGAATCAAACACACATCATAACTTTTCTCTATACAATATGGGCCCATTCCAAACATGCCACATGTAACTGTGTGACTACTTCTAGTCTTATCCTGTGCCACGTCCCTGAATGGGAGTCAGGATTGGTGATCTGTTTCCTGGATTAAAAATTAGTCTCATATCTGTCATCTTCCATTCCTATGGCACCACAGCTGAGGTAATATGTCTGGCTGGATTATGTATCAATTAGTAGTTTCATGACTTTGTGTTTGAGTTGTAGCTATCTGCAGAACTCTGGTGTGAATACCTCCCAGCCACCCCTTATTTGTATTATCAGCTCTGAAGTTTCATTTATTCATTAGTTTTCCGAAGTTTCTTTGCCATAAAGAAAGGCTGAATTCCAACACAGTGGACACTTTCTGCTAACCTTGTTGTGTTGCCATGGCCTGCTACTTGTCTTGCTTGTTCCTTTTATTCTTTCATATTATATCAGTCCCACAGAGTTTTGGCTGATTTGTGTTAGAGGAAAATGTAGCATGCTGGACCTGACAGCTCAAGAGAGGTGAGGCTGCCACAGCTCCATGCCCCAGGTCAAACCAGTAGCAAGGCTGCAGATGTATTCCCAGTAGGTACATACACACAAAGCAGCCCAAGTTTCTTAAATCCCTGCCAAATCTCTTTGGTTCCTTCCCTAAACATCTTGTAATAAGTCCTGCACAATTCCAAACTGTTCTTCCCCAGCATCCCATAATGTGCCCTACAGCACTAGGCAATGACTCCCACAGTTCAAAAGGACATACAGAGAGCTGCTCCTGATGACACCTTGTGATGGGTTTCAAGTCTGGACACTAGGGGCTGAGGGCCTCCAGGGACAGCCTTGGGAGGGACCTAGAGAATCGTTCCCTCATTCCTTGGGGATCCTTCATGTGGGTTGCCATCTGCAGGTGTGCCTCTGGCATGTAGACACAGGCATTTGGTGGGCTAATGACCCTGCTGATGGGCCTGGGAGGAGCTGGACAGGTTTTATATGCCCTTCTGCCCCATCTCTCTGTGCTTTTTTGAGGGTGTGCAGACAAGATTTTATTATATAACATAATAATTTCCTGCTTCTGATGTGGTTAAAAATGTTTACTATTAGTTTTTGACCTTGGTGACTTGGTCTTTAAAATCTTTTATCTGGCCAAACTTTTTTTTTGTTTTCACATTTAACTTGACAGACATCTTACTTTGTTCCTTGCTTGAAAAAAAATATCTCTTTTTTTGGTAAACTTTTATTAGCTTCTGTTGTTTAACCACACTGGCTTCTTTGGCTATCGGGGGTCTTTCAGAGTTTTTACTTGTTAGAGAGATACATTTATTCTCAGCTTCTAAAATGGTGTCCTTAAGCAACCTCTGGGATGCTCTGTACCTGGCAAGACCACAGAACAGATCTTCTGAGAAGCTATGCTAAGGCACATGGAGGACAAGGAAGTGATTCAAGACAGCCAGCATGGCTTCACCAAGGGCAAGTCCTGCCTGACCAACCTAGCGGCCTGCTTTGATTCAGAGACTGCATCAATGGACAAGGGAAAAGCTACAGATATCACCTATGGACTTCTGTAAGGCCTTTGATGTGGTCCCATGCAACATCCTTTCTCAAAATTGGAGAAATTGAAATTTGATGGGTGGAATGTTCAGTGGGTGAAGAATTGGTTAGATGGTCATATGCAGAGGGTAATAGTAAATGGCTCAATGGATGGAGATCAGTGACAAGTGGTTCCCCTCGGGAGTCCATATTAGGGCCATATTAGTAGGACCTGTTGTGATAGAACAAAGGGTAATGGTCTTGAACCAAAAGAGGGTGGATTCAGACTAGCTACACTGAAGAAAGTTTTTACAATGAGGATGGTGAAACATTGGAATGGGTTGCCTGGAGAGGTGGTGGATACTCCATCCCTAGAAACATTCACGGTCAGGCTGGATGGGATGCTGAGCAACCTGATCCAGCTGAAGATGTCCCTACTCACTGCAAGACGGTTGGAGTAGATGATTTAAGTTCCCTTCCAACCCAAACTATTCTATGATTCTATGCCTATAAGCATATTGTCCTCAGTTTCCTTTTAATTTCTTATTGAACAGCTTCTTCATTTTTACACAAATCTCAAAGAAAAGAAAAGAAAAAAGAAAAGAAAAGAAAAGAAAAGAAAAGAAAAGAAAAGAAAAGAAAAGAAAAGTAAAGAAAAGAAAAAGAAAAGAAAAGAAAAGAAAAGAAAAGAAAAGAAAAGAAAAGAAAAGAAAAGAAAAGAAAAGAAAAGAAAAGAAAAGAAAAGAAAAGAAAAGAAAAGAAAAGAAGAGAA
>VZTM01015586.1:43864-72671 GCA_013400555.1 Jacana jacana | reverse complement strand
GGGATCCTTCATGTGGGTTGCCATCTGCAGGTGTGCCTCTGGCATGTAGACACAGGCATTTGGTGGGCTAATGACCCTGCTGATGGGCCTGGGAGGAGCTGGACAGGTTTTATATGCCCTTCTGCCCCATCTCTCTGTGCTTTTTTGAGGGTGTGCAGACAAGATTTTATTATATAACATAATAATTTCCTGCTTCTGATGTGGTTAAAAATGTTTACTATTAGTTTTTGACCTTGGTGACTTGGTCTTTAAAATCTTTTATCTGGCCAAACTTTTTTTTTGTTTTCACATTTAACTTGACAGACATCTTACTTTGTTCCTTGCTTGAAAAAAAAAATCTCTTTTTTTGGTAAACTTTTATTAGCTTCTGTTGTTTAACCACACTGGCTTCTTTGGCTATCGGGGGTCTTTCAGAGTTTTTACTTGTTAGAGAGATACATTTATTCTCAGCTTCTAAAATGGTGTCCTTAAGCAACCTCTGGGATGCTCTGTACCTGGCAAGACCACAGAACAGATCTTCTGAGAAGCTATGCTAAGGCACATGGAGGACAAGGAAGTGATTCAAGACAGCCAGCATGGCTTCACCAAGGGCAAGTCCTGCCTGACCAACCTAGCGGCCTGCTTTGATTCAGAGACTGCATCAATGGACAAGGGAAAAGCTACAGATATCACCTATGGACTTCTGTAAGGCCTTTGACGTGGTCCCATGCAACAACCTTTCTCAAAATCGGAGAAATTGAAATTTGATGGGTGGAATGTTCAGTGGGTGAAGAATTGGTTAGATGGTCATATGCAGAGGGTAATAGTAAATGGCTCAATGGATGGAGATCAGTGACAAGTGGTTCCCCTCGGGAGTCCATATTAGGGCCATATTAGTAGGACCTGTTGTGATAGAACAAAGGGTAATGGTCTTGAACCAAAAGAGGGTGGATTCAGACTAGCTACACTGAAGAAAGTTTTTACAATGAGGATGGTGAAACATTGGAATGGGTTGCCTGGAGAGGTGGTGGATACTCCATCCCTAGAAACATTCACGGTCAGGCTGGATGGGATGCTGAGCAACCTGATCCAGCTGAAGATGTCCCTACTCACTGCAAGACGGTTGGAGTAGATGATTTAAGTTCCCTTCCAACCCAAACTATTCTATGATTCTATGCCTATAAGCATATTATCCTCAGTTTCCTTTTAATTTCTTATTGAACAGCTTCTTCATTTTTACACAAATCTCAAAGAAAAGAAAAGAAAAAAGAAAAGAAAAGAAAAGAAAAGAAAAGAAAAGAAAAGAAAAGAAAAGAAAAGAAAAGAAAAGAAGAGAAAAGAAAAAAAAAGAAAAATAAAAAAAAAGAAAAGAAAAAGTTTTAAGTCATTATTGTGGGGATTTTGTGTGTGTTTGTCTTTTTTGTTCCTGCCAGAAGGCTGGATTTAATACATTATGATCCCTTGTATGGAGTATTGCTCAAATGGTTACCCACTGCACCACGTGCGCTGCCAGGACTGAATCAAGAGCTGTGTCTTTGCTGCAGATCCTCTAAGGTCATGGCTACATCCAAGTGACTTTAATCACTTTAATTAATTTGTGCCGCCACTGAAGAGGGTGGTCTTGCCTTTCCTCCCTGCTGCTGCACCTTCTCTCTGCATCAGGAAATGGAAAACTAACTCAGTAAAACTATGTGAAACTTAACAGTGCCATTTAAAGCCTGCTGTCCTTCACTTTGGGAACAGCATGTTAAACAGGGAGTTGAGCCATCAAAGGCTCCAGCTCAGCTCCCTTTCAGGTTTGATCTGTCACTTGCCATGCTTGAGCAAGAAGCACAAGCAACTGGCTTCTAAAAAAGCTGGTATAAAAGTGGAGAAGATTTATCAGGATGAGGTTCAGCACCTATTGGAGGAGCAGCCTTTTGCACTTTTCTGCAGTTCACTGGGAAGGGCTTTGGCCTCTGCAGCTGGTAATTTTATTGCAAAGAGAAGGACATACATAGAAATCATCACACTACTTACCAGCTTTGCCAAAAGCACTTGAAAACAACTTCAAAGGACACCCCCACCCCACCCCCATCCATGCTCAGAGTGCAAAACATCTCTTCCTAGGGAGTTAAACCAGACCAGTTGCATGGGGAGAGACATTTTCTTTGATCGTTTGTTGCTCAAACTCCTCAGTAACAGTTTCTAGGTTAATTAAATGTTACTTTGTACTGACAACAGCTGAGCTTGTGTTCAAGCCTCAGACTTCGTTTCTGTGGCTGAAAACTTGTGCTCCCTCATAGCCACAGCGTAAGATAGAAGCCTTACAGCTAAGTAACACACAAACATAACAGCAAACAGCAAGGCACTACATCTGCCTTCCTGGCTTATGTATTGGTAGTGGGGGAGTGAGCTTCCCATGTCACAGAATCAGTTATTTTTTTCAGATTTAGAATCATTTAGAATGCATAACCCCATAATCCATTTCTTTTCTTTAAGGGAAAGAAAGCATGCATTCAGTTTTTATGAGCTTTCCCTTTTTTTTTTTCCATCTGGTCCATGATCAAACTGGCTCAGTCAACTTGCTTTCTCTACACAAAGGAAGAAATGAATAAACAAGTCTCGCCTATTGCTTTTACAATTAGGAGTAAGAGGAATGAGTGGATTATGTATGGAGGGCTCTGGCTGCTCTGCTACTTTCCACTTGCTTTCCCATGTCTCTATGTCAAGTCTTGCAAAGCCTAATGGTAGTACAAAAATTCTGCTGTCATGGGAAAACCATTATTTCTATGAAGTGCTACTTAAAGTGAATCTGAAATAGTTCCTGTCATAGGGGAACACTTAAAACAGAAGTTTAACTGTTACTGGAGCAGCCTCTCCTTTACTTGTATGTTGTTCTGGGCAGTTATTCCAAAGATTTCAGAAGGTTTCAACTTCGGGAATCAACTGAGCTTAAAAATACCCTGTGGTGCTATGAATGTCAAGTACCTGTATTGAAAAGCCTGACTGTGAGTGCTGCCCCTGGAAAAGTGTTCCTTTCTATAGCTTGAGACACCACAGGTAGCATCAGATGCTGCAATGCAAATACTAATGACTGGCAGCATCTCCTGAACAGATCTGATGCAGCCAGATTTGGAGAGGTTTAACTGACAAATGGACATCAGGGTCCCAATTTCTAAAATGTGCATATGGAGAGGCACACACTAACTGAGCTAGCATGTACAGAGTAGTCCTATTCACCATATTCACAGAATTGCCAACTATGCATGTCCAAAAATCACAAATCAGGCTTTTCCTTTATAGAAAGGAGCTAGTTTTAAAGTAATGAGATTTTTAAAATGAATAAATAAACATATACATATATATGTGTGTGTGTGTGTGTATATGAGATTTTGCTTGGTTAAACCCTTTAATCAAAACCAAGCAACAACTTCCAGCTTCTCTCTAGCTCATGACAGCTAGAAATTGAATTATTACTTTTAATCAGACTGGGATTGTCATGTGTTCACTGG
Source organism: Jacana jacana (assembly GCA_013400555.1). Classification (NCBI taxonomy): domain Eukaryota; kingdom Metazoa; phylum Chordata; class Aves; order Charadriiformes; family Jacanidae; genus Jacana; species Jacana jacana. Next base: position 69,198 of record VZTM01015586.1, on the reverse strand, counting down.
ACTGTGGGAGTCAGGGCTCTGAGAGACCCTCTGGTAGCATGAGAATTGTAATAAAATGTCTTGGTTCCGCAGAGCACACCCTTGGCATCGGAAGGACACATCTGCTTATGAATATCCTTCTGAATAGCTGTTGGATTAAATTCTCTTCTCCTTCAGCCATTTAAGTTGAGGAAACTGTGTGCATCTCTGAGAATGGGCTCAGACCTGTCACACCAGCAAAGACAGTCCCGCTTTTGGCCTGACCAGTGTGGGTCACAGAAAACCATTATGGGGGTTTGTCTCCACTACAATGCAGGATTTCTGCTGTCTTTGTGCTTGGGAAGTTGCAAACAGCTGACAGTGCAGGACCTTTTCCAATCAGCCTGGTCTTTTTCAAAGTATCTGAGAGCTTTGCAACCTTTTTGAGTTGGTATTTCCAGTGAGAACTGCAAGTCAGCTTTTAAATTAGTATGTGGGGAATGAAAGCCTGCTGGTGTGACTACCTCTTGTGTTTTTGCAGAGACATGAGCTTAGGACATCTATTTCAGTGGAGGCGAAGTGCTGGTAGTTTTAACCATAAAGGTTGGAGAGGAAGGTAAAATGAAGGCTGTGAGCATGTGGCCAACCTCAGTATCTCAGACTCGGTTACAAAACACTTGTGCCTTTTCTTCGTGAGGTTTCTATCAGGGCAGTTTTATTCCAAGGCAACCATTGGAAATACCTGTAACAGGGTTGGGAGCTACCTTCCTTGAGCAGAAGTAGTGCAAGCACAGCTCTCCAAAGCACAGAAGAGACCAGTCAGGAGGAAGTATGACTCAGAAGGCCAGTGAGGCTCCAGTCTGTGTTCCCAAAACTGGTTTTGCTTTTCATCCAAAGACTAGAGTGCAGTGTGTATACAGTCCTGCCCTCTGTGCCCCAAGTGCACTCAGTGATCCTTCAGCTCCAGGCTCGCTCTTACTGATTCTCTCTGATGTGGGTTTGAACATCCTCCAGCTAAGAAAGACTTAAAATGCATGTGTCTCATTTTCTGAGCACATGTTCAAACCACTAATTTCAAATGTAGGCATTAACACCAATGCCTTTTTTTCCTTTGGTTTTTTGGTTTGGTTGGTTGGGTTTTTTTTGGTGGTTGTTTGGTTTGGGGTTTTTTGTTTTTTTCTTTTTTGCTTTTAAATGATGCATTGTTTGGTGCTGAAAAGGCAAGATGTTACCACCAGCCCTCAAGAGAGGACCCAGGTTGGGGTGCCCAAGGTCTGGAGAAGGGCATTAAAGACCTTTCCCACTATGTCTCCCAGTGGCAAACTGTAGAGGCTCCCTGACCTGTTTTCTGATCCTCTTTAAAGGGTGCCAACTTTCCATGTCTTCTGTATGAAAAGTATGAGCTTCTTGTTGATAGCCCTGACTGACTGCTGCAGCCTTGCAGTCCTGTAACACACTCAGGAGTTTAGAGACACTTGTGCAGGAAGAGTATGATGGACCATGGACCCATTTTCAACTCCAACTTACAGGCCAGCACTCTGATGACTTTCTGTCAAAATCCACTGCACAGAGATCACAGAATTGTCAAAGTTGGAAGGGTCCTCTAGAGATCCTCTAGTCCAACTCCCCCCCTGCTAAAGCAGGATTGCCTAGAGCACATCACTTGGGACTGCATCCAGACAGGTCTTGAAGGTCTTCAGAGAAGGGGGCTCTGCAACCTCCCTGGGCAGCCTGTTCCAGTGCTTTGGCTTTGAGCAGGGCAGCCTGGAGCTATTACCTCTTGCTACTAGGGAATAATCACAGGCATGTAAAAGGAAATTAAGTGTGTTCTAGAGCCTTTAAAATTACCCCATTAAACTTTAATAGAAATTATGGTTCTGCTGTCAGATACTCCATGATTAAAATACCACCAGAAAAAACATGTTTAGTGGAATTATACTTTTTAATAGATTGCTATCACATAGCAAGTGCCTGATTAGTTTCCTTTTTAATAATAATCTAAGCCTTTTCCAAACGGATTTAAGAGGCTAACCTGACTTGAAAGTCTCAAAAGAGAAAGTACTTTTTTAATGCAAAACTGTCTTATCTAAGGATTTAAGTTTAGGACACTGTTTTTGTAGAAAATTTACCATTGCTAAGGAAACCTTGTGTATTGTCACTCTAAATATAGATCTGCTTGCTGGAGAAATGCTGAATACACTGTTCCGATCTTCAGGACAAACAATATTTTTACTTTGGCATGAAACAATACTCAAACTTCAATCCTTTCATAGCTCCAGGTAAGACAATTATTTTGCCCGTTGCAGACAGAAAGAACTTTTTCTGAACTGACAAGGAATAATGTTTTCTTGTTCCAGGACAAATATACAAATGGTATTCCTTCTCAGGTTAAGTGTTTGATGATGCTAAAAGAAGAAAAGAGCAGATATATGTTTATTTTGTCATAGATAAAGTGTTGCTTTTTTCTCTGAGCACAACGTCACATCTAAATAACATCTCAAATTCCCAGATTAATGTAACAACCCAGTCGAGTTCCCCCCAAATCCAAGGGATTTCAGCACACAGGCCACCATGAGAACGGGATCATTCTCTGAAGATGGCAAATTCTGTGTTTTATTAAAAATTAGAATCATAGAATCATTTAGGTTGGAAGAGACCCTTGGGATCATCGAGTCCATCCATCAGCCCTACTCTACAAGTTCTCCCCTACTCCATATCCCTCAACACCACATCTAATCTACTCTTAAACAGAGTCAGGGATGGTGACTCCACCACCTCCCTGGGCAGCTGATTCCACTGACTGACCACTCTTTCTGTGAAAAACTTTTTCCTAATGTCCAGCCTAAACCTGCCCTGCTGCAGCTTGCAGCCATTCCCTCTTGTTCCGTCGCTAATTGCCCGTGAGAAGAGACCAGCCCCAGCCTCTCTACAATGCCCTTTCAAGCAGTTGTAGAGAGTGATGAGGTCTCCCCTCAGCCTCCTCTTCCTTTGTGCAACCTTTTGTTGTAAGACTTCTCCTGCCTTTTTAACATCTCTGAAGCTGATGCTTGCATGAATAACATTACTCCATGAGCAGCAGGACTGATAAAGCCTGGTTTCATGTGGATTCACCTCCCTGCTTGAGCCATTCTGCAGACTTTCTAGAGGGTCCCCTTCTCCTCCTCCCACTTTTCCCATAGTGCAGGCATGCAGCCCTGCTTTTCCCTGCTAGGGCTGCACTTGTCTTCCCCTTGCTGCCTTCTCCAGACAGTGCCCTTAGCACCACAAGCCACTGGGGCAGCCAGCAGGAGCTTCAGCCCTTTGCAGCAGGCTGCATGAATATAAGGTTGCTACTCTGGTGGGAGAAGCAGAGATAGCTGTCCATCATCATCCCTTCAGGTCTTGTGCTTGCAGCCAGGACCTCCAACTCTGCCTTTCCACCAGGGATGCCCTCCTTCATACCAGAGACCAAGGCAGACGTTGATATGGTACCTTCTTTCAGCATGAGCCAGAGCCTGTGAGAATCTGTCTGTGAGAGATATTACTCTTTGTTCACAGGATTTTTTTCCTTAGAAATATTTCACAACTATGAAAGGAGAAAAATTGCTCATGCCATCAGTTCTGTCTGCAAACTCTCTCCCACTTCTTGGCAGTGGAATTTACTAGTGGTGCTTTGGCACTGTCATGCACTCCCAGGAGGAAAAGATCAGTTGTTCTAGTTATTTCTAATGAATATACAATTTTAAATAAGTTTTCCACATAAATTAGACTTTTACACTCCTCAGTAGTGCCAGATGGACCAAGCCATCTGTCAGAGATTAACACTCATTAAAGGACCACTTACTATTAAAAAAATAACAATAATTTAGCATTCCAAGAAAATTTTTGCTTTGTGCATTGCTTGAACTAAACAATTGCATGTGAAGCTGCTCTTGTTTTCAAAGATCAGCATTTGTGACTGCTTGTATAATATCTTACTGAATTGGAAACAAGATTGCTGCATGATTAACCATTTTTACAGCTTGGGAACATTTCTGAGGGTTTCTGATCAGGGATGATGCTGCAAATGCTGCCAAAAAAAATGGAGAGTGAGAGACAGCATGGGAATTATACAGCCATAGGCAAGTAACAAGCAAATCAGAGATTGTTGCAGGAAAGGATATAGCCCTAAATAAAGTGTCTCTCCTCTTGACTTGAGAACAAGAACCTGTAGAAAAGTTAGCAACAACATTGTTTAGCTGATGAGCATTATCATTATCCTGCAGAATCACTCCTGAGGATCTCATTTGTATTTTCTCTCCTCACTGTCCACCACCAGCCCAAAGCCTTGCACCAAGGGAGCCCAAACCCAAGCCTTGCACTTCTGCCCCTTGCACCAATGGCTGGGAGAAAGCCCTTTGACAATGACAGCCCACGCTGGCACCGCATTTCTCAGACCACTGCAGCCACCTCCTACCTTGGGAACTGTTCCCTCCTGGCCACTCCTTCCAGCCACAGCCCAGGTTGCTACCCAAAAAGTGGTGCCTGGGGACTTGCCGGGGCTGTCCACCCATCAGGGCGGCAGCCAAGAGCGTGCTGGTGCTGCAGTGATGAGGAGGAGCGTAATCTTCAGTAATAAGGACAGCCAAAGCTAAACTCCCAGGTCTCCAAAAGCTCAGGCCAACATTTCAATGTTAGCAGTGAGTGCAGCGTAATAACTTCCTGGCAGGAGTTTCTTAAATGGGGTTTGGCTTGTTAGGTACAGAGATTTGTGTCTCCTCTGCATTACCTTATACTTTATGGCCACCGGAGATGGGACTTACCAAACCAGGTACTCCTTTACCTCCCTACCGTTCTAGCACTTAAATGTATTAATGCCAGCAATGACAGTGCTTAATTTTTTGTGTATGTGTGTTGCAAGTCAAGTGTGAAGGGACAGCTGACAGTACTGCCAGCAGAAGATTGAGGTTTCTGGGTACTAAAATAAGAGAAAGCTATCTACATTTATCTAAAAAGACTGTTTAAATAAATTAAATATTTTCAAACTTGTTGGCCTAAAGAAATTCCCCATAGGTATTTACACCACTGTCACTTTGCTATCTCAGAGCTGCCTGAGGTTACCTGAGAATCTGGGGAGGATGACCAAGGTCACGTAAAACTGACCAAGGGGAAACAGAGTACCCAGATTTATAAAGAGAGTAGCGATGGGCAAGCCAACTGGAGACCAGTTGGCTTAACTTCAGTGCCCAGAAAAACACTATAAGAACAAACCAGGCTGCTTGCAAATACATGAAAGACGCCAAGCAGATGAGTGATGGCAAATGCAGATTAATCAGGAACTAATATGAAACCCATTTCAGGTTCTTCCTGTGAGAGTATAAAAGTGGAAACTCATTCTGCCTAAGCAACAGATATGCTTTGACTACAATAAAGCTTGTAGCAATAAAGGCTTTTTCTCACGGCATGCGTGTAAGGGGAAGTGACTTGAGTCAATGTGACACTCGCAAGGAAATTTCAGAATTGGCTAGAAAACTTGTTTCAGAGAGCCATTATCAGTAAATCCCAGGCCAAAGGTGGCATCAAGCATGGATTTCACAGAAGCCATTCTACAGTACTGTACTGCATCTTCATTAACGCTTTGGATACTGAGAGCCTGGAGTGCAAGTATTAAATTTACAGATGATGGCTAGGGTGGAAGGACTTCCAGTACATAGGAGACAGCCTAGGAATTCAAGATGATCTAGCCAAACTGGAGAAACTATCTAAAAACCAGAAGGCAGTTTGATAAGGACAAGAGAAAATGCAAACCTGGCATGGGTTTCTGGATGAGCTGACATTTGACAAGGCAACACCTGGCTACACAGCTGTTCTGCTGAATTTGGGTGTTAGCATGTGTCACAGCACCTTGCTGCTGCAGGGAAGGGTGAGCATCATACTGGGTCACACTGTGCAGTGGAGAGATGTGTGAAAACACAAGTGATACTCCCCCCATTTGGCACTAATCTAGCCTCAGCAAAACGTGTCATTTGGGCTGCTACAGTCTGAGGAAGCATAGGCCAGCAGCCTGGAGGAAGGCAGCAAGAGCATCTAGTGATGGCGTAGGAAAGAATGGCAAGAATTAGGGCTGTTCCTGCCAGGGAAGAGAAAACCCAGAAGATATGCAGTAAGATTTTCACAATCAAAACCAGCAGCTGCAAAGAAGATGGGAGAGTTTGCTGGGATAGGAAGACAGATGGGATGAAATTGCAGAGGAAATCCCAACTCAAGAGCCGCTCCCCAGGGAGGGCAGCAAAGTCTTGGCAGGACCATGCTGGTCACCACACCAGAGGTGCTTCATGGACACACTGGAGAAACATCTGCCAAGGGCAATTTAAGTGTGCACTGTGAATGAGAGATGGCACGGCGGATCTCCTGAATGTCACAATAGATCACTGCTATCTCACCAAATGCCTGCCAGAAAGAATAGACCCTGGTAGCTTTGGTGGAGGTAACTAACATTTCTCTCCTGCCACTACCAAAACAAAGTCAAATACCATGGTTTCACCTTTAAAAATGAAGAAACTGAGGCACATATCCCTGCTTGGATGAAAATTTGGCATTTGGTTGCGGACAGAGCTGGGCAATAAGGCCAGTGCACTCTCCTCCAGAACATGCAACCCCATCACCAGGGATCTGATGAAGCAGTTGCCCAGCTGAAATATGCTTTTGGATAAAATTACCAAGATTGGAGCCAAGGCTCATTTTTGTGTCTATGTTATGGTGTTCAGGGAAATAGTTAAAAAAAACATTATGTTTCACTTATAGAACAGTTTAGAAAAAGTTTAATCTGTTTTATGAGGCATATACATAAGAGAAACATAAGATTTTAGTGCACCTCATTTATCTGCAAAATTGATGGATCCCTCTTACTCTTACCCTCTCCAAGGGGGTCTTTTCTCCTCTGAAATTTTTTTTCTGGAGTTACACACTGCAGAAGGTGGCGGATTTGACTGCTATGCCAAAGGGATGAGGGCAGTTAAAACAATAGACTTAATTTTTCTGATCTGCAGATGAGAAGGATGAAGAAGCTTTGACCTCCTTCAAAGAAAAAATTCTCAGGATGGCAGAAACTGAGAGCTATTCCTAAAACATCCTTCAAAAGCATTTTGAAACCCTTGATGAAAAATACCCCATGGCAGTGACTATTATTAGTATCCAACTGTGCTGTATCAACAAGAGTGCAGCCAGCAGAACAATGGAAGCAGCTATCTCACATCACACCTGGGCACTGTGTCTGGTTTTGGTTCCCCAGAGTCAAGACAGGCTCTGACAAAACAGTGGAGAGCTCAGCAGAGTTGGGGCAATAAATGCACTGAGACGGATTGGAGGTCTTAGCACACGAAGAAACGCTGCAGGGATTGGGTTCATTCAGCCAAGAGAAGTGAGGGTTTCAGGGGAATTTCATCCCACTCTTTCAGTACTGGAAACGTAGAGATGATGAAGGCACACTCTTCATTAGGATCCACTGTGATGGACACTCGGGTCGTTTCAGTCCAGATTTTGTCTCCAGACACAAGCACTTCTCCACTGTGAGACCAGCTAGAGGCTGGGATAGGTTGTCCAGAGGTGTGACAAAGCTTCCCTCAATGGAAAGAAATATGCAGGACTTGGCTTGGAAATGTCCTTGAAGGCCCTGCTTCCGTACAGGTTGGCCCCAGCCAAGCTGGGCTTTCCTTGAGTTTTAATTTCTCTCAGTACAGTGAGTTGCTGGAGAGTCAGAGGCAGCATCTTCACAAGGCTGTCTCTTACCTCTGCAGTAACAACAGTCGGCAGCAAAAGGGCATCTTTACCATCCCATCAGCTACACCTGTGCAAAGCAGCTGTATACACACAGACACAGCAGCTACACCTCCTTATTTTAGCATACATCTCCCTGCTGCAGAAGGTAGGGCAGCACCAGTGCTGGGTCTCTCCAGAGAGAACTAGTGATGGCACACTCCAGCCATACAAGGTGCCAGGGCCTGGATGGCAAAAGCAGCTCAGCAATGGAAAGGGACCAAAGTGAATTTCAGTAGGTCTGCAGTGGCCCAACTCTGCTCCAGCTGAAGTCAGCTGGAAAAAAAAGTGGACGTTGTCTTTTCTTTGTCTTTTCCAGGCCAATGTTTTAGTCCTTCACCTTCTGACTTCACTTTGGAACGCTGCTTAGTTATAAAATAAGCTAAATCCAGCCTGAGATTTCTTTCTCAGATAAGATGAATTCAGCTAAAAGAAACTCTGGTCATGGAAAAGCTCAGATGTCAAGAAAATGCAATCTAGCAGTATTTCAAAGGAAAAAAGCAGCTTGGCTCCTATTCCTTTTTTTAACAAACAAAATAATCTTGTAAAATCAACTGGCAGATCAGATAAATGAAACTTCTGCTCGGAGTCAGAAAGCATGGACATTTGTCTTTGGCAACAATTTGAGTGCATCTTCTTCGTCTCTGGTTTTGTTCCACGGTGCAGTCTGCCAGCAGCATCCCTCCACAGCCTCTCCCCAGGTTACAGCCGCCGAGACCCGACTCCCTCACCGCCTTCTTGAGAGGCTCCATATCCCCTTAAGAATGTGAAGTTTGACCTGTCTCCTCTTTACCTCAGCAGGAGCTTGGTCAGACACAGAGCTATTTTAACAAGCTTTGTGAAAACTAATACCCTCACAGAGATAGGATGCCACATATATAGCCCAGTAGGTCCCTTCCATCTGCCTGGCCAAAACAGAGCACACAAACAACTTTGGGGACCGTCCTGCCACCCTGGGAGATGCTGTGGAGGATGCTCGCATCGGTCCTGCCACCCCCACCTTCGGTAGGGCGATGGCTCCAGCTGCTGTCTCAGGCCCACCCTGCTGAAACCCATTAGACCTTTGCCACCAACCTTTTACACGAACAGGAGCACATCCTTAACAATATACCTGCCACTTGCAGCAGCAGAGCTTGGGGGAAACCTTTCCCTTTCGTCTCACCCTTTGTAGGTGGGTGAGAGGAGGTTCAGCTTTTAGCAGCCCCCCAGGCTCCCACCGCACCCCCAAGCGAACAGCAGCCCGCCTGAAACACCAAACCAAGTGAAGCCATTTGTGCAGGACTTGAGACACACCAAGAGAGCAAGAGATCCTGTGCCACAGCTGGGGGAGCACCACCCCTTTACTTTGAACATCTGCTTACGGGCTTTATCAACAAAAAATATGCTGTTGCCACTTTTTACTGTCGTTTGTGGCAGAGGTGATTTAGTAGGCAAAGATCTCCATTCTATCTATCTATCTATCTATCTATCTATCTATCTATCTATCTATCTATCTATCTATCTATCCATCTATCTATCCATCCATCCATCCATCTATCTATCCATCCATCCATCTATCTATCCATCTATCTATCCATCTATCTATCTATCTATCTATCTATCTATCTATCTATCTATCTATCTATCTATCTATCTATCTATCTATCTAAAATTTCTTTTTAAGATTTTTTTTTTAAAAACGGTATTGCAAAGGGACTATTGGAAAAGGGAGTTTTGGACGTGGCCACAAAGTTCAGGGCAAACTGGAAGAAGGAAAGCCTTTGGCTGATATTTTAAAAGTAATATCGATTACAGACGAGCATTTGGGGCTAGAAGCCTGGCCGGGACACCCCGCTTTCCCCGGGCCGGCAGCGGTGCTCGGCGGGAGCGGAGGGAAGCACGACACTGACACCTAGTGTCGGCCAGTCCTCCCCCTCCCCAAAACCACTCCTTTCAGAAACAAAAGTAAAACTACCGGGGATAGGAACCTCTTTCTTTCCAGAAAGCTTCGCAACGGGCATCGCCGAAGATGGCTGGGGCCGAGGGCAGGGCTGCGCCCCGCTCAGCAGCACAAGGCAGCGACCGCGGAGGTGCCCGGCGTGAGAGAGGAGCGGTCGGCAGGAGGGAGAGAGGAGAGGTGAAGGCAGCAGGAGACTCCCGTTTTCCAGGCCAGCACTGGGAACGCATCCCTGGCCGCCAGCACGTCCTCTCCATCTCCTACAAACGGGTTGCTTTCCCGCAAGCGGGGCCTTAAAAGGCTCCTACTGAAAGAAGTTCACTCTCTCGCATGAGCCAAGGCGGTTTATCAAAAGCTTTGCTGTGAGACTTTGCCCACTTTTAGCAGGAAAGGCCCTTCCCTCTGGATTGGGAGTCCCCAGCCTGCCCAACGACCACCCGCCCCAACCAGCCCCACCGAGGGCACCCACCTCTCTGAGGGCTCCGCCTGCAGACCCTGAAGAGGAAGCCTCCCAACCCACGTTCGTCCTTGCCTTCATGGGGAGGTTAACCTTCTGGTGAACATTTTCCCTACTCTTTGTAGAAATAGGCTTATATATTTTCTGAAGTTGGGGGTGGTTTTAGGGTTGTTTGGGATTTTTTTAAATTATTTTTTTGGGTGGTGGTTGTTGTTGTTTTGGGGTTGATTTTTGCTTTCTCAGGGTTTGTTTTTTTTAAGTGAACATGAGACTACTCTCCCACCTTCCATAAAGCCCAGGTTTACACCTGCCACAATGTAGCTCTTCTCCACTATACAGGAACTATTTTCCCACACAACCCCAGTGCTTTGGAGTGGGGCTGGAAATCCAGGAGCACAGGTCAGCATCCCATTGCCCTGCCACCAGGTGTCTTCTCTGGCGGATGAAGTGCTGAGGGCACCCAAGACAAGGGCTAATACACAGTGCATTTCGGAACAGCCTGAAAGCAGCAATTGGTTGCATCTCAGCCCCGCAAAAAGAAAAGCCCTTTCTTACGATGCATAAAGTGTGATTTCTCCCTGGAAACAGTTGTGACACCGGTCAGCATTTCCAGCCCAGCCCTTATGATCCCAGACATCTTACTGCCAGGTTATTTGTAACACTGGCTGGTTGGAGTGTGACCACAAAGGAAAAAAGATTTTATCATAAAAACCGTGCGTGAGCTGAACGCTGATCCATCACGGTTGAGCTTAAAGGCTCACCTGTCCAATCTTTACAGCAATTCCTAGAGACGAATGCAAAGTCGATCGAGTACCTAAGCGTCGGCCGACGCATCCCAGGGGGCGCCTTGCCCTCCCTGCCCGCCCAGCCCGGCTCCTCAGTCAAACCTCTGCGGCCCGGGCCCTGCCGTGCTCACCCTCCCTCCGTGCTGCAGGGGTTCAGCACACAAACCAACCAAACACCTTTTACCAAAGAAGGAACTTGATCCCAAGCCTGAAAACAGCAGTGCTCCTGGAAGGTGCAGGCACAGGCTCAGGGAAGTAATTCCTCACCATTTTCAAATTCAATAGAGGAAAAAAAAATAAATCTGAGAAATTCAGGTTCAGAGTGTTCCCAGTTTAACACTGAACAGAATGTCTTATTCCTCTTGTCACTTGGTCTTTGTCACGTACACAGCCAATACTGTTATCGCTGAAGCTTTTTTACCAGCTTCACTCAGCAGGATTTGAGGCCCTGGATAATTCTTTAATGGGATTTAAATAAAACTACTTGAATTAGGATATATTTTTTTGTTTAAAAACAGTAATTACATGACTTTAATTTCACAAGCTTTGAAACGAGTACACAGCACTGTTTGTAGGGGATGCACATTTACATTAACATCGACGGAGAGCACAGGGCTGAGATAATGACCTGCTCCTCTCAAATCCACCCAGAGCCAAACAGATTGCCTTAGAAAACTGGGGCTGGGGGAGTTCATCCGAAACTACCTGTCAGTTATTAAAGGTACCGGTGTTTGAGCTATCACTGCCATGGCATTTTCATTCCTGGGGTACAAGCAATGGGAGAGATGCCTCACACCCTGGTGGTGGGGGATGCACATACTGAAGAGGTACCAGTCACAACGGGAAGAAGCCAATGCTGAGTTTCCAACTAACACTGGAAAAACCTAACACCCAGATGACCCCAGGCACCTGGAGGTTGTCTGCTGCAGGCATGGACATATTGTTTTCAGAATGAGACAAAAAAAAATAAATCAAGTAAGACCAAAACTATGAAATCTAAAAAAAGAAAAACAAACCACCAACAACCAATCTTGAGACAATTAGAACAGAGGCAACAGATTTTTGCATTACTAAAAGACTGAAGTTAGTTCATCCCAAAAGACCAACTCCAAATCCCGTTTTGCAACCATCTACTGAAGGAGCCATCCGCCAGCATCACGGGCCCCAAACTAAAACGTCAGACAGCTTCGGGGTGCGCTAAGCTGGCTCCTGAAATTCCTCACACTGAAGATCTTTCTGGAGGCGAGCTTCAAGGGTTAATTTCAGAAAGTTCCCCAGAAAAGTAGGAAGGCAAAAGGTCACAAAGGACTTTAAACACTTTTCCATTAATGTAATAGTTTGGGCAATTTTTAAGAGCAGGCGAGATGCTAGTTAGCACACTGAACTCAGCCCGAGGAAACCACCGTGACTGATGTCATTTGAAAGCAAAGCTTCCTTAGATGACAGGAGAACATTTTTCATGAGGAAATAAGGGGGAAAAAGACAAACATGAAGTGGAAAAACCCTACACCAAGCACCAAAATGACATGCCAAGGTACCAGGAGACTCCACATGCAGGTGTCAATTATTTTCAGTGCTTCAATGCTTCAGTGCTTTTCAGTGTCGGGCATTTCAGTGCTTGAAACATCAATTTAAAATTCCTGAGTAAAGCCTGCAGCAACATCCAGAACCCCTGAGACAGAGCAACAAGCCCCTGATGGGGAAACAGTGGGGCGAGCCGTAAAAACACCTGGGCAAACCCAGCTTTTCCAGAGGCTCCCAGAAAGGAGACTGCACTGGAGTAAGAGTCCAGTTCAGATAATAACAACCAAAGCCACTCAAGTCAGGATTTTTTTTAAATAAACCCAAGGAGTCGCTATGAACTGATGTCGAGAGCTGAAGCAGCTCCAGGTAACTCGCATCAGGCTGCAGGCGCCCAGGGGCACCCGCCGCCCAGCAGCAGGACACTGCTCATGCCTGCACCGGCTCTGGCTTCTGCAGACTTGAACAGCGGCAGACCTCCATCTCCATTGCAAGGTCAACAACACGAGTGAAGAGTTCAGTAGACAGTACCTTAAAAGCACTTTTTAAAACACAGTATTTAAAATAAAAATAATAATTAAAAAAAAATCCATAGAGCTCTTCTGTGAACAACACGAGAACAGAAAAACAGAGTAGTGTTTTAAATCAGCATTTTCACACATTGCACATTTCTCTACATCAAAATTTTTAAATGAGAATCACACCCCTGGCTGGATTTATTGCCCCAGAAGAGTGGGCAAAGCTGAGTCATGCTAGGCAGAGAAGACACCTCCCCAAAAGCAAACAGAACTATGGACTGGGAATATTCAATGTTGTCTAAACAAGACACACTTTGTCCCAAAAAGCTATATTCAAATGTATATCTAAGTGAGAATGAACTGTGTGGTAGAGCTGAAATAATGAAAGTCTAGTTTTGAGTGAAGTATCAGGAAATACTTTGCTTTTCCTTCTGACACATTTAAAAGCGACGCACCAGGAGACTGAGCACTGAAGTCAACTCTCTCCAACCCCATCAAAAGAGGGAAAAAAAAAAAAAAGAAAAGTTGAGTTCTTTGAAGTCAGGTATTTTCTGCTTTCAAACAAACAGGGTTTGGTTTTGCTGTTTTTTGGTTGGTTGGTTGGTTTTTTACAGCAAATCCTTCTAAGTTAGAGAAGGCTTCACAAAGCTTTGAATTTCTGAGTAGGCTTCTGCACTGTCGTTGCTGGTTATTATTATTAGGCACAGAAATTCCCATTTTAATTAGAAACTTTATTTTGAAAGACATTACACAGTTTACATGTGAGGTGCTTTCACTGTAAGATCTTTCATAACATTGTGCTGAGCAAAATGGCTGACCCATTTCCTTGAAGCTCTTCCAGTTACGTTTTGTTTTTATTAAAACTGCCTTACAGAACTAAGAGGCAAGGTAAGCATTTGCATACAAGAAGCTAATTACTATGTTTACCTTAGGGACAAAGTATATACCTAACTCTTGCAATTCACCATGTGTCTCAATTGTAACGTTAAGCATTTGGTGTAAGACTGAAAGAAACCTGAGGCCTAATTAAACTTGTATTCACTGATAATGCCAAAGAAAAAAGAAATTAGTCTTCATAATCAAATTGCCTTTTTTTTTTTACCTAAGGCACGGTCAGACAAGTCTTTATAAAGACTGGCAGCCAATTCAGTTTTACCTACGCAGCCTTTCCGCTGCTCGGTCAAAAGCAATCTGGGAGTTGTTTCCCTCTCTGCTGCTGGGACTTTTCAAGAACAAAAGCAGAGCCAGAAGAGCTGAAAGAGCAGACATGCAAAGGAGTTCAGTGTTTGGGATGGGTTCTGAACATCTGCAAAGTAGTTCATTTTGTAAATGGAGCATTCCCCTGTGCTTATTAAAACGGTGGCCAACTGTAACAAAGAAAACAGAAGAGGTGCAAACAGTGTCTGTTTGCAAAAGGGCATTCTAATAGGAATAAACAAGATGCCCGGTATGCTTCAGGTGAAGGCTTGCTTGGCATGCAGCAATTCCCATGACTTTCAAAGATAATGTAAATTGAATTCTGAAATTCCTCTCTGCCACTCAGAGCTGAAGGTACCAGGAGGTTGCTTGACGGCAGGTGAAATGTCAGGGAATGAAATCTCCATTTAGATAATGAGCCAGTACTGCCATCCTACTTTGCATTTCGGATCAGAATGAAAGGAAGTCTTCAGGAATGACAAATAATTACACCATTACTTTGGCTGGAAGAAAGTTCAAGAACTCTTAAGGTATGGTGATATTTAAAGAACATGAAACAATTCTACCCACAGTCAAAGAATAAAAAGTTAAAATTACAAGAAAGAGAAGCCTTCCCTTCCCAATTAAAATCTTTGAGGAATACTTGCTTGAGCTTAGCACTGTATGGCTTCTGTGGCCTATGAATGCTTGAGAGATACTCTTAAGAATTACAGTTTTCAAACTACTGTTTAAGTAATTTCAAATAAAAAATACTGCCTCTATTTCACTTTAATAATCAAACAGCATAAAAATCATTAAAAGTGTAATTCTGATACAAATTTGTATCACATACTAAAAGATACTATTTTATAGATCGCTGTAAAACAAAAAGAATTAGAATATACAAAAGTTTTTAAATTCTTCTCTACAGTGGAACTCATAGTGGAGGTTTAAGATAAAAAACTGTAAATGAAGTGGTCATAACAAATGCTGAATATAAAATACATTTTGAAGTATTTTACAGAATGGCTAATTATCAAGCCTAAGAACTGAGGAGAAAGATGTTAATGACAAGCAGCCACATACAGAACACAAAGCAATAAGTTTAAATCAGACTATTTTGGTTTGTGTAGCCCTTTATTAGCAACTAAAATAGAAGATATCTGTTGTACATCACGGGTAGTAACTGACTATACTGGAGCTTTATTATATTCTAATACAGGATCATTTATAAATGCCTTGTCTTCCTTTTTTTGTTTTCTTTTATTAAAAAGCTTCCACCCCTTTGTCCGTTTACAACCTGCAGAACTATTCTGAAAGCTGAGTACATGTGCACAGGTCTGCAAAGAGTGCAAATTTAGGATATGGTAAATGCTTTACATGTTGTGTTTGTAAGGACTGTCTGCCACCATGCCATCAGAGCCAGTACCTTTTGGTTTTTTAAAAAAAAAACCCAAACAAAACAAAAAGCCAAAACCAAAATGTTTCGATACCAGCCTTCCTTCCATTGTCCTAAACAAGAAAGCACTTTTAAATGAGTTGAAACTAAGGAAGGACTACACCTACTAGAAAAGAAGAGAGTTCTATTAGTTTGAGGTTTCAGTATACCCAGAGAGCAGGGACTGTATCTTTGTAAGGGCTAGGCTGGGACCCCGTATCGAGTGTGTGCAGGTGCCATCCCTGAGCATTCAGCGGTTCAGTGGACCATAAGTGCTCCAGCTGCATAACTCACTGAGCTGTCTTGCCAGTTTCGACACTGGCTTGACTGAGCATAATTCAAAAACGAGAAGCTCATATTCATTCCATTCTTCTGGAGCTCGTTGATAGCCTGAAGAGAGAGGAAAAACAAAAAAAGCTGTTCTTAAAAAAGTATCACTGAAATGATGACATTTTCTAGATCTCAGTCCTCTCCCTCCCTGCTCCCCCCCAGCAGCCCTTGCACCATCTCTCCCAAGAACATAAGCCCCGCTGAGTAACTTGCAGACCTCACCCACTTCTGTGCTGTTTCATTCACTGACGCCCCCTCACGGCACCACGCACACCCGTGCAGTGCCGTCAGGCAGTACCGAGCTGCCCCTCAGAACAGAAACAGGGCTTTCTGTTCCAAAGGCAACTCATACAGGAACACAGACGTAACAGAATAAAACCCAGCCCAACACTATCAGCACTTTTTAGGCTGCATGTCTTCCATTGAGGAAAAAGAACATACCAAGACCATTTATAAAATGTGACAGTCAGCAAAAGCAAACGAACAGAATTTGGCTCAGATTCACTGCAAAACTAAGCATTATCTGAGGTTAAGAGCGGGATGTTTTTGCAGAGTTGTCACAGTGCTGCCTTCTGCTACGTGCCTCCCCAACAGTGATACTGCTCTTACAAGCTTTTATAGTCTCCACTCTAAAAGGTTCCTCTGTGTTCTTCATACAGGCTACCTTTCCAGAGAATTAAGTCTTCTCTTTTTAAAAGGTGAACGTGCTTCCTGTTTCAGATTTAAGCTACAATAAAACTCAAGCAGTATGACGGATCTGCAGCTCTCCAGCAGTGCTGTAAAGCAGCTCTGACCCATTTTACACACCCAAGTTAAGCCAGGTTTACGCCTGCACTGCATCGCCAACGCAGCACAGGGCAACGGAAACTAGAAAGTACCAGTTAATCTGAATTCTAATTGCCCTTAATCTATGAGTTAACGGAGCGCTGCACTAACACTCACAGAGGCAATCTTTCATCGTATTTGCTAACCTCAAAAATGCTGCCAGACTTCACAAGGCACTCACACTAGCTAGCTAATAATGCAGAAAAAATAGTTCCCTGTTTTAAGATTACATTTTTGGTAAGTACTGATTCAAAACAGTAAGTATGTACTTCAGGGAGATGGGTCTGTTTGTCTGCTTAGGTCCAAAAGAAACTGAATTACTGTATTTCATTGAAATTCAAAAGGAACGTGGTATCTCCTCTCCCTTAGGGAACTGGAAACTCTCAGCCATTATAAAAGCTTGCCTTTGCCTAGATGCAATGCATGGAAATTGGAGACCAAATTGAGAACACTTGGAAAAATAAATGAATCCAAGACTTGATATTTTAGAATTAACAGCAAGATTGTGTTTAGACAAATGTGAGCATTTTGCTAAAAGTTACATTTTTCAACAAATCAGTTACTTACATTTAATAATACGCCAATAGGATGTCTTCCACATATTGTATTATGGTATTTCTTCAAGTAATTGCTAAAAGATACAGGATCTAGCTGCTCTATAATGCTCATACCCTGAAAAAAGAATCGGTAGCAATGATCACGTTACACATTCATCAGCAGGTGTTGATACATCACCTATTTATGACAACACAGAATACTTCAGGAGGGAAACACCTCTACTGTGTATCAAGGGAAGCAATCTCAGCACGCGAGCTCTAGCTTGTAGTCATCTTGTTGCCATCCCTTGCCAAGCTAAATGTGCAGGAGCTCTTCCAAAGCTGTCATTGACGCAGAGATCTGTGGAGCTATCTTTGCAGATACTGGTGAAGCTCGTGTTAATAAAGCTCCTCCCACAGACCAGCTGATTCCCACCTCTGAGGGTGCTCTACTTCCATAGGATTTCATACAGCAGCAGCCAGACCAGTAATACTAAAAAGGCAAAGCAGAAAGAAGTCTTGCCTCCATCTCCTCACACTGGTAACAGAGTTCAGAGCTGAGCACTTGCCTGGGACTTCTGGGTGCCTAAAGGCCCTTTGCAAACCATCACTATGCACCCGTGCAATTCAAGCACGTAGGAAGTGTAATGTTTCCTAGACACATCAGGCACACAAGGCAGTTGATCTGGGCACAGGCTGGCCATCTGCTCAGAGCATGTAAAGCAGATCCATAACATCTCTAAAGCACTGGAAAGTTGGTGCATGACAGAAACAAGAGAGCCAGGAGATGATGCTTCTACTTCACATGAGGCAGTCAAATATATACATCCTTTTCTCCACCCACAGTGAGACCCACGATTCCCTGGAGTCCTATTATGAAAACCAGCACATGTATGGAATCCAGAACCTGCCACATATACAAACATTTGCATTGTTAAAAGTAAAAAGAATCCCTCAACTCCAGATACAGCCTACTCTTACCCCATCCCACAGAGTGGATCAAATACAATGCATGGTGTTGAAAGCAAGTCTAAATCAATTCCTGTTGGGGTTTTACCATGGTTTTGCTGTTTTGCCTGTACTAGATTCCATCCTCTTGTTCTTTTCCTATCTCTGAAAATGATTAATTCCTTTCACCAAGTGAATGGGCTCCAGACACTCACTAATTCAAGTACGACACATAGCTCTGCTTCTTACATGTAGCTAATGAAACCAGAAGGGCTTCCCTAGAGACTGGGAAAAACCATACACTTTGCATGGGAACAACGGGGGGCTGATATGAGAGAGGGAGAGGATCTCTCCCAAGGTTGTCCCATCCCCTTCCCCTGCTTTAGGGAAAGCGTGGGTGATGAAAGGAGAAATTGTGATGCAGGAAGCAGCCAGTCTGTCTGAAGTCTCCACCTCAAGAGTGAAACCTTTTTGAATAGTCTGCAAGGGCGTTGGCTGATCTGGCAGATACACTAATTATTCAGCCTGGATCACAGCTTACAATGGAGGGGCTGGAGATTCCCAGGAGAGTCAGGGAGGATTAGGAAACAGCAACCATAACCATCACCTTTGTGTACTTTTAATTAAAAGCAGACAAAAGATGAATTCATAATGAAATAAATTTTAAGGAAAAATAAAACCAAACCATGCTGACCAAGTGCTGGCAAGAGCTCAGTTCTTCCAGGGTCAGGGAGCAGGTTTTTGGGCCCCTGGCCGGTAATTACAGCTGTTACTCACTCCAGACCTACAGAACCTAAACGAACGCCAAAAAGTAAAGGTAGCTCTTCTCTGACTGGCAGGGACCACATAGACACCAGGGCGTTTCTCAAGTTTAAGCAGCATGTTTTTGAATCACTCATTTACTCCTAAATTGTACATGTCAATGCACAGCTAAAGAAAGCAGAACCAAACTTAACTCTATACTCAAGTGAAACTAGACCTCCATAAGGCACTTAATCAGATACTAAACAGCTCCTAAGAATAGTTTTTATCCATTCGTAAACCCTTTCATGGCTTTTTAAAAAATGAAAGTGGCTGCTCTATTGAGAGACTCATTTTATAGCTGTAAGTCACTGGAACATACTGGGCAGAAGGATTTGAGCATTTGTCTCAAATGAACGGACATGGATTTACCATAATGCTTAATAAGCTTGTTTCAATGCATGGCTCAGCACTGCAACACATTCACAGCTATGCAATTCATCCCAGCAAATGCCAGCTGAGCTCCATACATCACAGACCGGAGAAAATCCATAGGAAACGGGTATTAACACATATCCTATAAGCATTCAGCTGTATTCAGCTTTTCAATCTTTTGGATTTAAAAATTGCTGTGGAAGAGGAGCAAACACTACCAAGCTTGCTTCTTGGTGTTGAGGAACAAAGGAAACATTTTTGTCAGGTCGTGGTTTATTGCCTAAAAAGCAGAAAGTACAAAGCTTATCATTTTCAGTATTCAAAGGAACTCAATCCAGGCACGCTTTAGAACAGAGTTAAAATACAGGAGAAAACCCACGTGATAAAAATCAAACCATTGACGAGTTCTGCAGTTTATCACACAGTTATTACGGCACCAGACAGAAATTGCCTATCTCAGTTAAGCAGCCACTGTAAACGTCACCTACGACATCCTAGCACAGTGCACTTAACATGGGGAAAAGCAGTTACATTCTTAAATACCACCCCCTATGGGATCACATATCTACAAGCTTACAAAAAAACCCCCAAACAAACCCCATCACACGGAGGCTTGTTTTATACTATACTCCCAACAATCCTTTGGCAGGTCAAGCCCAAGTTTGCAATCAGTTACTTCAACTGCTTTGCCAAGCTTAAAAATTATAAGCTATTAGCACCCTTACGGAAGTGGAAACAAACTTGGTCTTAGCACACTGGCCAGTCCAACTGCCTTTGTGTGCCTGACTCACTCAGACTAAAAGATAACCAACCAACAGGAAAATTACTGGCTGGGCACAGCAGAGCGAGCGGAGAGCTGAGCACCCAGGCAGAGGGGTGTGCTCTTGCACCATGCCCAAGCTAAGAAGCCTTCCCAGGCTGGGCCACTGGAAGGTGTTGGCACACCATAGCAGCACTGCAGGAGCCACCAGAATTCATCAGTTCATTAGAGCCACACCCCATGCTGTGCACTTCTGCACAACAACTTCTGGTTGCTCCTTGCACAGCTCTCCTCAGCACATGCATTATCCTCCCCCTTCAGCATTCAGGGTAACAGAATCCTCTTATTGCCTCAAGTGAGGCACACGGTTTCACAAATACATATGAAATGGGCAATCTGGCAGTGAAGACTGAAGCCAGCGGTCTGCGTTTGCTGGCTGGCCATAATGAGAGAATAATTATTCTTCAATCTTGTCCTACACAAAATCTCCCCCACTATTATTGAAAAAGATGGTAGGTATCAGGTTATAATATACAAACACGCTACTGCACATCAGCTGCTCAATTATCTCTCTTCATTTGAGGATTCTTCCCTAAGGTACCCCTATTTACTGTGGGGCTGTTAACTCCTTGGGCTGTCACTTCACAAGGCAGGGAACGGAGGTCACATTAGGAGTTACCATGATGTCTGCCCAGCAATATTTACTATTCTATATCTTTTTTTTATGCTGGAATCTAAGGGCTCTAACTTAAAATCACAGCAAATACAACTTCTCACAGCAGTTACCAGGTTAGAAGATCTTCAGTGCCCAAAGCGCTCAGTGCTGCTCACGCACTAGCCGGGCAGGGGGGGGAAATAAATCATTATGCACCTGTACTTAAGGTCCAATCTAAATAAAGAAGAGACCATTGTCCTCCCACGAGAGCATTTCCAAGGAAAAGTAACTTCTTAACCCAGAATATCTTCCTGCTTAACAAGGGCTTAGCCGACTGCTTTCCTACTTAGATCCAATAAATTACTGGACCAGTAACAGCAGAGGTTAAGGGCTCTGATGGCTTTAGTACAGCTTCATCTCTATCTTAAATGCTGTTTTCTCTGTGGAGAGGCTTAGTGCTCGTAACAATACTGGTCTCTTTAGCAGGCCAAATAACATTAGGAAATTCACGCTTAGATAAGGAAACAAGAAGAAGGGCAGATACAGAATTGAATCAACTCCTCCCAAAGCTGAAGAAACGTGACAAGAAGATCTTTTGTGGCACTGTGGAGAGCATCCCAAGTGTACCCACAACACTCCTAAAAAGAAATTTCTGAAATTCACCAAAAGCAAAACCTACTCTGTACAGAGTTTGAATACTGAGTCATGTGTCTGCATATGGCATGATATAAACAGGCAAAAAATAACCACAGTATTCTGCTGCACAGCAGGTTTAGTTTTCCAGTTAAACTTCTGATTGGAAAAGTATTGTCATGGTTATTAAACAGTAGACATCATTTTCAGCATTACAAAAAAAAGTCATCTCCTTTTGGCTGAATAACTACCAAAAGAAATAGCTGGTGCAGCAACATATTCACTAAAAGTAATTAAATGCCAAAGTCCAGTCTTTCTACAAACTTTCACCACAGAAATTAACAAGGGGAAACCAATATTTGCTAAGGTGCCTCCATCTGCTCTCCTGCAGAAACACTCAGAGGTGCAAATTCTGAGACTCTGTAGAAAAAAACTTGTCTTTATAGAGAAACCTCTCAACTGACAAGGATTTTTAAAAATGGGATAAAGAGAATGAAGCTATTCACTGTTTCCATTCCAGTGATTAATTGTGGAAAAGCAAAGACGTTAATATGGCTGCACCAAGCAAATAACTCCAGAGATCCCTCCAGCAGGTAAGATTTATTCCTTCAAGACAAGGAAGATAATTAACACGCTCTGAATAACAACAGTTCTCTCTTCTAACAGATTTTACAGAAGCTACAGAAAGGATCCAAACTGTTTGAAAACAAATCATTAGGTTACGCATTTCCAGAAGAATTACTTCTATTCTGGGCCTTAAGTATAGTCTTGAATGTTAACACAATTTTTTCATTTAAAAAGAAAGCCTTGGCTCCCGTGACTGCAAAGAAAATGCAACATAATTGGCATCATGATCTTTATGTATTTCACATTCCTTTCAGCCCTTTGCCAAACCCGGAATGAAGTATGGTTTACTGCTTTTCCCCACCACCTACAACAGGGTAAAGGCCAGGGGACAGGGAGGGAGGGAAGGGGAGGGGGAAGACTACTACTCCCAAGGAAATAGTGACTTTGGTTTTCCTGACCAGCACAATCCCCTACAGCTTTTCCTCCTCAAAATGGAGGTTGCTGAAACCAGTAACACAATCACAGAGCTGTTTCGATACGCAGGTAGCATAGCAATCAAGCCTGAACTACCACAGTACTCGGCTCATAATTCTTACTACTTCTCGAAAAATTAAAGAGTATGTGGACAGGAATTGCATTACAATAGGCAAACATGCATTTATTCTCATAAATGATGCTTTTGAGATTATACCCAGGATATACTGTGTGCAGTCAGCAAAATGGAGGACACCAGCTAAAAACAACAGCTGAGTTCTTATTGTGGTAAACAAAGGAAAAATATACATTCAACAAAATCGCTAATCTCTAATATTTTGTTAGAGAAATTTCTAAAGTGTTCAAAGAAATGTAATGTACAGGAGAAATTTGTTAGTTAGTTCCACCAAATCTGAAAACTTACCATTTTATCTAGGTGCTCAATGGATCTATAAATTTCTCCTTGGGATTCATCATAGTAACTGTAACGGAACCTCTGACCTTGAAACAAAAATCATGTATAAAATAAAAAAGGGAAAAATTGTAGCTAAAACACTCCCTAGTACTTACTAAATAATTGAAATTCTAATATTTGTAAAGTAATAATCTTCATTTATTATACTTTTTAGCTCCACTGGGGACATTCTAGGGCAATCAAAGCAGCAGCCCAGAAGCGAAGTAAAAAATACATGATGGGCAGCCATATTCCTAAAGAAAAGCCCACTGTCCAAAACCAACACTGCAGTGCCACTCAGTAATTGCCTGGTATTGCCTTGGAATCCAATGCTAGAAATCAGAAAGTGAAGCAACATTTCATTCCACTATCCCTCTTGACAAAGTCAACCCTGGAGTTGGGCTACCTCTGCTTGCACAACAATATCCACAGTAAATGAAGGTTAAAAGCAAAAGTTTGTCATAGTTCAGTGAAAGGTTCTAGATGGCTCATTAGCCACAACAGAACCCAGGTCATCCATATATACCTCCTCCTACTCCACAATTCACAGACAAGTAATATATGCACTTAATTACCTAAGATGACCAAAGATGACAATGAGAAAAGGGAAGAAGGTCTGTTGTGTAACATAAAACGTATCTTTCTGAAGCAGTCCCTCTTCCAGCTATTACCACACTTCAAAGAAAAATCAAGTGTTAAAGCAGGACAGAAGTCAAGGCAAGTTTTGACAGCTCTGCCACCAAGATAAACTGGGATAGCCCTGGTGAATTGGCATAAATGCTCCATCTGCTATCTTACCCAGCAGTAAAATCTACAAAACTTATTTCCATCAGGGGGATGTTGCCATGTCCAGTGAATTTTTAGCTAATTAGTTTTACAAGTTGCTTTGAGGTGCTTAAAAGAAGAGTAAAAGGAGCAAGAAACTTCAGACACTTATTTCATTGCAGCAATAGAGAGATGTGTATAAACCCATACACCTTCACCACCCACTTCCTCTGCTACACTGAAAACACATTACCATATGAATATTTTTCATCTGTTCTTCCAGATTAAAAAGAAAAGTCCTCTTTAGCTTTACAAAGGCATTTAAGCTTTTCACAGATACATTTACCAGATGTCCAATAAAATACATTATTTGAAAAAACACTATAAAATATTCATTATACCGTTAAAATGAAGAGATGCGAAACTTACCCCAATGGCAAAAGTCAGAAGAAACCACAAAGAGGTTACTAGGATCAGCTAGGTATTTACTGAAGAGTTTTCCAAATTCCTGCTCTTTTGACTCACTCAGTGCTCCGACCAACACAGGAATAATAGTAAACTCATCCTTATGGCTTATAAGCAAAAGAAAAGAGGTTGTAATTCAAGTAACATCTGAAGTCTTTTTTCAGGGCTTGCTAACTCAAACTGCAGAATGTTTTAAGAGGGCACTACTGAATTCAAGATACAGTTCATTTGGTACAGCCATATTAGAAAGTTGTTTTAGAACCCAAAATTACTTCAACCTCAGAAAACGAATCACCCCTCAAAACCAGTATTCATCTTTGCTGCAAAGCAAAAACACCAGGCAAACAAAAAAGAAGACACAATGAAACGAGCAATAAAGTAGGAAGGAAATTCTCCCAGTAAAGATACTGCACAAATGTTGGTTAATGTTCCAACGTATATGAAAACGCTCAAGAGACCACCCAGATATATACTGGTACTCCAGGGACAATTACAAATACTATGGAAGAAGAGTTAACAAAAAGCTGGGGGGGAGGAACCACCATAAACTGACAAAAATAAAATATTCAAAGTACTCATTTGAAATCGCAGGTGTAAGCAGAACCCCGATTTCAAAATTAATATTAAGGCTCCAAACAAACTTAATATCCCACAGAAAACACTCTGAATATTTGAATTTCTTTCAGAGATGCCTTGCAAAATGTATTTTAAAAAAATAATTAAAAATCAGCTATTGAAAAAGATTCNTCAATACTGTGTTCATCTTCATCTGTCTGTAGGGACATACGTTCAAACATTCCTGTCTTCCACAATTCTCCATAAACTGAAATGAATTAAAGATTAATTTTTACTACTTTTTAAAAAAAGCAAAACAGAACAAAAGCCAACACTGTCAAGCAAGTTATAGTGCATCTTTATCAGAACAAGCCCACCATTACAAACTACTTTTTTCCAAGGGCCTTTATCATAAACCACCTCCAATCTGTTTTTAAATAAATTCAGGATTAAAATTATGTCCATGTGAAAGATACAAACACAACTGACTTAGCTTACAAAGTAAGTGTGTCAGTAACCCTGTTAGTACACTGAGAAAGATTTTCAGCTAGGACACAAAATTTAACTGAAACGCACCATATTTGAAAACAGACATGCTTTGCCCAGTCACTGAAGGCCTATTTCAGCAG
>VZTM01015586.1:26565-43663 GCA_013400555.1 Jacana jacana | reverse complement strand
AAGACACAATGAAACGAGCAATAAAGTAGGAAGGAAATTCTCCCAGTAAAGATGCTGCACAAATGTTGGTTAATGTTCCAACGTATATGAAAACGCTCAAGAGACCACCCAGATATATACTGGTACTCCAGGGACAATTACAAATACTATGGAAGAAGAGTTAACAAAAAGCTGGGGGGGAGGAACCACCATAAACTGACAAAAATAAAATATTCAGAGTACTCATTTGAAATCGCAGATGTAAGCAGAACCCCAATTTCAAAATTAATATTAAGGCTCCAAACAAACTTAATATCCCACAGAAAACACTCTGAATATTTGAATTTCTTTCAGAGATGCCTTGCAAAATGTATTTTAAAAAAATAATTAAAAATCAGCTATTGAAAAAGATTCATGAAAGCATGGCAAATATTAACTCTCTTAGTCAATATAAACATTTAAACTTGTTTATAAGGGGTGTTCCAGTTTCATCATTCAGGCATTTGCTTAGCTCACAGTTTCTATTACAGCAACTAATTCTCATCTCTGACCCTCTCCTCCCCAAAATCTTTACTGGGGGTGAGGCAGCATGAGTATTATACACCATATAGGACATTATATACCATAAAGGGAGTTACTACTTCCTTGGGCACTGCAGATGTGGTTCAAACATTTAATGCACACAATGCTCATTCCTGTAGAAGTCACGAGCCCCAGTACCTTTCCATGGCTTTAGCAGTGTAAGGCAAATGCATTTCAATACTGTGTTCATCTTCATCTGTCTGTAGGGACATACGTTCAAACATTCCTGTCTTCCACAATTCTCCATAAACTGAAATGAATTAAAGATTAATTTTTACTACTTTTTAAAAAAAGCAAAANACCATATTTGAAAACAGACATGCTTTGCCCAGTCACTGAAGGCCTATTTCAGCAGTTAGCTCTCATTGCAATAAAACCAGATTCACACTCGTGTGCCACTTAAAAGCAATAAAGTCTCCAACCAGAGACTCCTCAGCGCTGCAGTCCAACGGCTAACGCTCAGGCCTCAATAACCTTCAAGATGTAAGCTTTATCAGGCACTTACTCTTTTGGTCAATTCGGAGATCATACAGAGGTGTTCTATATATGTCCACACTGGAAAGTGCACATCGGGAAAGGGGCACGTGATGGGAAGGCCCAAGAATGAAAATTTTTCGGCTACAACAATTAACACAAAAGCCCACAATTTAGACAACTGCAATTGTACAGAGACTTGGTTTAGAGTAACAAGTTTAATAAAAACATACAAAGTGATATTTTCTGGTGGTTACCAATAGAGTTTTACTCTGCTGTGTATAAGACCACAGATCTTGCTTGATATCTCAGAAATGGTTATGTATCAGAGGGCACCCATCAGCCAAAAATCTAACTGGTCTCATCTGGAGGCTGACTGACATGCTATAGCTCCTTAGAACAGATTTTTTCAATTCTCTCCTTAGACCAACACTATCTTCAGTTACACACCATCTTCAACACCTTACAGGTACATATGTGCCCTCAGATCAGGATGATGACTTTATCATCTGTTCAGAGCTTTTTACTTATTTACTTGGTTAGTCTTATTTCAGATATCACCAAATTCAAATTTAAGTCACATTCATGTGCTGTTTTTATCTGGCTGTTGTATCAGCAACAGGGACCAAAACCTGCAAATTCATAGCTTTATCTGATACTGCCCGGTTTCACACATCATCATGATGTTATTTCATCAAGTCCTCAGTTCCTGGCTCTTGAATAGATGTTAAGAGTCTCCTGCCATAGGACTTAAAGAAAAAAAAACCAAAACCTATAGGGTATTCAGATCCTGAATCTAAAAAGCTGAACTAAAGGGATGAGACATTTAAAGATTACTTTTTGTTTCCTTACACGTGGAATGCTATAGCAAGCTACACTAAATATACTACAACTTTTTATAGAGCTCGTAAAAACAAAATATCCAAACAGGCAATACTTCAGCTAAAAGATGAATTCTAAACATCCCATGTGGTGAAATAGCACATGATCCAGAAAGTTCAACTCAACTCCATGTCAGCGAGGCTGGGGAATGCAACTTGTTCTAGAAGTTTTAGAGAAACTCGTTATCAGTAACACTGTAAATTGTCTTCACTTAATTTACAATAGCTTAGAAAGAATCAAAACCGTTGTCTTTGGAGAGCATTACAGCATATTATCCCATAAGCAACTCATAGACACAGACAGTTTTTATACTAGCAGTGCACAATATGTACTTTAAGCAAATACTGGAGATGTTTTAAATTTTTGTCATTTAAAAACCATTGCAGTCAGCAGAACACTCAAGGATTACATTCCTTTAACCTAGAATAACCGGATTCGTATTTTCAGAGGCAGGCATCGACTGCAGTAGCGTGTTGGGGTTTAAGTTTGCTTTTTTTAAACTGTTGTGCTGTTAGAAACAGGGGTCCACTTAAAATTATTACAACAAGTAACTTTCACTGACTTCAAATATTATATACAGACACTGGTCACTTTCTCCACAGCAGAAGAGAATCCTGGCAGCATTCAGCCCATAATCCTGCACTGAAAAACCAATGCAGAATCATGATAAAATATTTTAATATACCTAAAAACCAAACAAAACCTCCCAATAAAAAAAGAAACAAAACCACCCTGTGATCAGTTTTAAAAAAAAAATAAAAATCTTGGGTTTTTATAAAAGCAGTGGAACATCAAGCAATACTGTAAATAAAGTATTACCTTCAAAAAGAACACCTTTAACCCCCTCCCTTCCAAAAAAAAATAGTTACCAATAACTCTTGATAATTTTTTTTAAATAATGCTTTATATTTTCAATTTCAACATTAATTTCAACACTACATAGATATATTTTTTTTGTAACATCCAAACATCTTGCACATTTATGATGTTAAAGCAGAAGGGATGCGTCAAAGACTTAAAAGAGTACAAAATTAAAGCTGGAGTTCTCCAATGTGTAAGAATATAAAAAGAACATTCAGCTTCTCATAGAATTGCAACAGCCTTGTCTTATGGTTTGCAAAGAAAAACGTTAATACTTACGTAATATTAGGATCCACTTGTTTGTAGGCGTGGGCTGCACAAGATCCACAATAGGTATATCCTGCATGGCTACAAACCAAGGTGTGCAAAACATTGACATATTAAATACTGTTTAACACCTTAAATATGTTGATATTGCTATTAAAAATGTTAATATCTTAAATATTATTTGTCCCCAGTAAGGTAGCAATAGTAAGAGTGATCCGAGGATCAGCTCCTGGAAGAGCCGGAGAGCACTGTTGCAGTATGGAACATACAAGAGAGGTATCTGTTAAAGAACTACCAGTGACCACTTCCTTGAAATTTACCAAGTAACCCTCCAGATGAAACCACCTTTTGTCACTTGTACAAGATCCTAGTAGGCAGACCACACAACTGCATGTTATCAGAGGCTCGTGATAAGGCTAAGAGTGCAGCCAGGGGACAGGGGAACAGCAAGCTGCTGGAGAAAGCTCGTCTAACCACACTCCAGTAGCTGAATACAATGACAGTAGACACTACGTGTTACAGCAGATAAACTGAGAATAAAAATGCTTTGTCACTGAAGACAAATACCTCAGCAATAGAATGAATGGGCACAAGGAAGGGGGCAGAACGCAGCACGGTAAGACTGGCTGCAGAAAATGTGATACATGCTTTATCATTGCCTATCACTCTGGCCTGGATTTTCTCAACCAGTGTTTCTGCGTGCATTCCAAAACCATCCATGATTATTCAGCACGGTAAGACTGGCTATCACATACAAATCTTAAGACCCATTCCCTTCAAGACTGATAAAAACCAAGAGAAGATCCAGTTTACACTACTAAAAGCATTAATTCCAGAGAACATTCATTCCCCAGGATCACAGGCCAAGTGGTGAAGAACACCTCACAGTCACTCCGCAGCACATCCACAGCAGAAGGCCATGCCCACATCACCTCTGGAGCACCTGCAACCCTGGGTCAATAGTTATGATTTATTAGGAGTCAAGTATGTGCAACACTACAGCTTTTCAGATAGTCCTTTTATACTATGATACAGAGTATATTTGCTGCAAGTCCTGGAGTATACTGGCTGTTGGAAGGCACAGATACCCATTGCCAGCACTGAAGGATTGTGTATTTATTCATGCGTATGTATGGTCGCACGCGTGAATTTTGATCTACACAGACTGATACCAGAGAAAGTTATTCTCAAAATTACCCTCTGGTTTTACTCCAGTGCCACTTAACCTCACTCATTCTAAAGAGCTCACAAAAATACACACTAAGGTGATGAAGAGGAGACTGAGGCCTACTGAACTGGAAGGTATGTTACTTGAGAATGTCAAAAGAGCCTTCTGAAAGGTTCCCCCTGCTACAGGCTGCTTCAGTCTTTCACCAAAAAAAAAATAAAAAAAAAAATCATTAGCCATATCCCACTTTACAGGTGGGAAATCAAAGGCACAGTTAATGAAATAATTTGGTGAGACCATGGGAAGACCTTCAGTGGTTCTGGAAAAAGACCCCAGGTTACCCAGCCTGAAGCTGACAGGCCTCTTTCCTGACATTCCTGCAAAACAGACTAAGGCAGATCTGGGGCAATTTCTTCTGCACATTCAATACTATTACAGAATGCTTCAAAGATTATGTCAACCCAGTACAGGAAAAACATCATACTTAAGGTGATCTTTCTAGTGGTTCCTTCCAACTCATAATAAATTGGAATGACCGACATACTTTTCTTATTATGTGTCTCAATGACCTTCAGGAAACTGAATTCTACTTAAGCAGTTTAGATGATCCCAATTTCTGTTGTGGAACAAAAAATTAAACCCAGACAAAAATAACAGAAGTAAACCACTTTGGATAGCTGAATAGTTTCATTAGTTTTGGTCTAAGCCTTGCAAAGTTTTGATTTGGGGTGGGATACTGGAGTTTAGTTTGTGTGCTTTGATTGCCGGTTGTTGGGTTTTTTTTCCATAGGTGTAGCTGTTCTGTGCTAGAAGTGCATTGAAAGAGCTGTCACCTTATGTTACCACTGCACTAACAGGGCTCTTATCTGTCTTACTGGATCTTACTTGTCCCTGCCCATGATGGGGAGGTTGGTATTAGATGATCTTTAAGTCCCTTCCAATCCAAATCATTCTATGATCACAAGTGACTGTTACGCCTGCAATGAATCAGCAAAAGGAAACTGATCATATGACAAATGTGCACGGATCTCTTCCATTCTATGCCGTATCCAAAATCCTTACTTATGAACCACATGACGTTCCTTTCAGATAAATATCTGATTTCACCAGTTTTTAAAGCCACTCAAAATAAAGACAGTTTACACACTATGAACAGATCTCAAACTTACGGTGCAATAATGGCTCTAGCAGGTCTTTTTGTGGACTGTACTTGAGAAAGCCAACCTTCTAGTTGTGCATTCAGCTGGGGTCCTGTAAAGAGATACGGAAATACTGAAGCCATAAAAGAATCTAAAATACTGCAAGAATGAACAAAAAGTCCAACTCCAAAAATGTAAAGTCATCTTAAAAAATCAAAGCCCGTGTTTAAATCTCAGAGAAGGAAAAAAAAAAAAAAAAGAAGAAAGAAGAGTAAATCCAACACTCCCATAATGTTGCAGGCTACAGCAGGAAAGGTTCAACCTTCTAGTCTAGGGAGTTCATTTTCTGCACATCCAAACACACAGTTATGGTTTCTGGCTGTGTGGACTGATACACAAACCATTTCATGATCAAAAAGGATGTCTGCTGATCTCAAAAGAGAGGCTAACAAATGATCGACTCATCCGGTAACCATATTTGCAAAATTCAGGAGTAAAGAGTTAAGAAAACCTACACCAAGCCAGTGCAAAACCTTACATACTGACAGGATAGCCAGTGGCTATGAGATTTACTCCTTTATTATTATCAAGTGTAAGAGCAGAACACAAAGCACACTGTAACCTGGAAAAACTGTGAATGCACAAGAAAAATCTACCAATGGGAAGACACCACACTTACACTAATGATCAGAAGCTGTTAAGACAATCATTGTACACTACAAGTACCTTGACTTCTTGGCAACCTTACCTTTGATAACTGGTCAATCTAGTTTTTTGGATTTTTTTGTAAACTAAGTTCTGTACCTCAACAACTAACAAATATTCTCAATTCAATTATGTGATACAAATGATGTCTAGAAATAGAAAAAAAAAAAAAAAAACCTCACACAAAAAATCCCCGCTGCATTTTGATTATTTCTCATACAAAGAAAAGTTTTTGATGTAAAGCTACTCCTGAAGAAGCAAGTCTGGCAAATATTAAAGAACAAACTTTTAAGTAAAACTCATTCAGCTGCTGTTGTTACAAGTAATGTATCATTAACAAAGAGAAAGACAGATGTACTTCTTTTTCAGTTGACACTCATGCTTTTGACAGAGCTGTGTGTCAGCAGAGTTTATCTGTAAAGCATGGTCTAGTAAGTTGCTTTCTTCTACCAGGTGTTGTAGAGTTTTGTCTTTCCCATGCAGGTGTAAAACCACCAACTGCCAGGAAAAACCAAACCAAATTAAATACCTGAAAGTATTCCACAGCTGTGTTCCAAACAGCCCAGATCTCAAGCTGACAGCTCTCCAAAAAGCTCACAAGAACTAGAGGTCAGAGCAATGATGTCAACTTTTGCAGAATCCAATCAGTCACTCACCAGTGACGACCATTAAACTTTCCCTAGAAAACCAGAGGGGGTTATTCTATACAAAACTGAAATTCATGTGTTTATTGCAGGGAAAGGGGGAGGGGTTGAATTATTTCTGTGGTTGTAAAGAACCCTACCTTCTTACATGAAGAAGGTGAACTAGTGCGTTTCCCAAAGCCTACAATCACCTTGAATGCCTTAGATGCTGTCTGCAGCTCTAACAAGGCAAAAGAGTGACATTGATTAGTCACTGTCACTCCTGTAATACAGTGGCTTTGTGAAACAATGAAATTGTCAAAAAAGCCCCACATACCAATTTTGTTCTGTTGCTTGGAGAAATTACAAGTGGCAGAGACATTCAACAGAGATAAGGATAATGACACCTTAGAAAATGGGGGCTGTTGGGGAAACTAAGTAAAAATAAATACATCTCTGTTTCCATCCTCTTTCTAAGCTACTAGGAAACTAAAAAAAACAGCACTATTACCATATTACCACTTTTCTTTTTATATATTTAAGAGTGAAGACAAATAACTCTAAAAGATTTGCTTCCTAGTTCTCCCCAAGTATAAAGCACTTCCTGAATGAAGCTCTTTAGAACACAGTTGTTCAGGGTTCTTTTTTCAGTGTTTGGGGTTTTTTCAAACAGGTACGACCAGAGACTTAAACAAAACATGACTCTGCCTGACCTGAGCTCTTCTCAAAGAAGAGGATCCACAGGCAGCACAACAGCAGAAGGGCCAGAACCTCTCAAGCAAAGCAAGACAGCCTTGGGACTCTGGTCCTCAGCAAGGAACAGTGCCTGGCCTTCCTCCATCCCTTCTTTAGCAAGGATTTTTGAGTAAGAAGGCAGTTAAGGTGATTTGTCTTTGGTTAAGACCAATCAGGTATCTTGCTGAGCAGCGTAAAGACAAGGTTCAGAATCTCTGGTAGTTTCCTAAATTCCACATAATTTTTTAAATCTGGCCAAAACTTCTGATCTTACAGTGTGGTAGCAGAGTAAGACACCCAGGTTTGCTTACTCTGCTCTTTCAGACACACACTGACAGAATAACAAACATTTTTTTTCCTAGAGGCAGTAAAATAACACATCTGTGTGTCCCAAAGGATGAAATTCTGTCAGTGTTTACCTAAGGACGAGGTAACACATCTGCTTTTAGAGTTTCTCCCTTTAATGCAACTACAAGGTGCCTTTTTAAATCATTAACTCCAACCTAAATTAAGTTTCCATGTCAACTGATACTTATTTGTACTATTTTAATAAAACCTGTAATCAATCTCTCTCCAAAGGACTAAGGGAAAGAGAGAAGGGAGAGTACAACATCCTCACCTGACCTTTTGGCTAAAGGAAAAACAAAATAACTTTAAAAATCACGCAGAACCCCCATGAACTGACAGGAGGAGTATAGCCCTCTGCAGCTGCCTGTGCTTACAAATACTGTAAGGCAGATATTCTAACACTGTCATTTTCTCCTTACCAAATTAGCATCAACTTTTTGTTGAAGTGTTCAGTGAAGTTCTTCTTCCAATTTCTCAAACATGACAATGCTTAAGGCTAAAGTCAAAATATTTGAATTGGATATACAAAATATAAATAAGCCCACATTATCACAGTAGATATGCTCTGCCATATGGAATTGTATTATAGCAGATGAGCAGCTTCTTCCTGAAGGGCTTTATAAATAAGTTTTGTTCATATGTAAATTAAGTTAAACTGGAAAAGAGTCTTTGCAAATAGCGAGTGAGATAACTGCAGTAAATATCCATGTCCTCAGCTGACAAGCATGGGCGAGGAATAGCGTCACCACCCATGTATTCTCCTGAGGCAGTGGTGGGAAGTAGGAGAGGTCCCTGCTCCTCGAGCTGCAGGTGGAAAGCCCAGCTTGAGAAAGCTGGCAGGATGAGTGCAGAGGGGATTTTAAGGCTAACCCAGACAGAAGGACAGAAAGCCTTATGGATGCAGCTTCCGGATGCAACAATCAATACACTTCAGCATTAATACTGTAAGATCAGACCTTTTATTGATTAAGGGAAGATTAGGCAGCAAAATATGAGCTTCATTGAAGCATGTATCATTAAGATCTGCTTTCCAGTCCTGTGAAATAAGGTATAAATATAGTTATGTCACTAAAGAATGCTGACATTATCTGTGGATATTTCACATCCTGTTTTGTTTTGGAAACCGGCAGAAATTATGCCAAATTAGAAATAATTGAAGCACAGACCAACTCCCCACCAGACAAATTTACAGACACAACTACAGGCAGCATTTATTCAAGTATCTTGCCTAAAAGAATAAGCTATTTTAACAATCAACGTTATCCCCTCACAAAGCACTAGAGTAGGTAAGAAAGAATCCTACCATGGTAATGCATCCCAGTGCTACCCAATGAATAATAACATAAAGACATCCGGTAGTCACATGCTGAGGTAGTTCATCACCTCAATTTACAGCTGTCATGGTCCAGGCTTTCTGGGTTAGGACAAACCAGCACATTCTTTCCACAGCCAAGCACACCTCATCCCATGAGGCTGAAGTGCTTATATGCCAAGTGTCGACACAGGATAATAGGAATTTGCAGCCACCATGACTAGTGCAAAACCTACCTTTTAAGATTGGTAGGGAAGACAGTGCTTGCTCCTAATCCTCAGTCTCAGTGAATTCTTTTTTAACTAGGAGAACATAAGCCTCAACCAAAAT
Source organism: Jacana jacana (assembly GCA_013400555.1). Taxonomy (NCBI): domain Eukaryota; kingdom Metazoa; phylum Chordata; class Aves; order Charadriiformes; family Jacanidae; genus Jacana; species Jacana jacana. The sequence continues at coordinate 34,258 of VZTM01015586.1, read as the reverse complement.
TCAGAATGGCACCAGAGAAAATTGCTCAGGTCTCCCTTGGTTGCACATGTAGAGCACTTGCAGCAATGCAAGTAATTCTGGAGCATGAGGACGACAACACAGCAGCCCTCAGCTTTCACGCTTCTGCTTGACAGCTTTTTCTTGCCTAAGCATGTCTCTTACCCTACAGGAACCAACAGGGTTTTTTTCTGAGCCTTACGGTCCTTTTAACTACCTTTGTCCACCGAAGAAAAAATCTACACCTCAAAAGTACTGCTAATACATATTGCAACATATGTACTAAGAATTAAGTCTTTATTCTTGTAGGGTGTTAGAAAAAAAATCGAGGTAAGTAACAGTGAAACCTTGGGGGCTGGCACACAAGTAGTTCAATAACACAAACTAAGGGAATTCCTCTCGCCACAGCTTCGAAGGCGAGTCCAAAATATGCTATTCAGTTGTCAGGCCAACTCCAGTCTGAAACATGACAGGACTAACTTGTTTCCCCTCTTAGTTAAAAGTGCAGAAGGATTGTTTTAAAGAACACAGGCCCCACTTGGAAAAAAGGAAAAAAATCTGTTTCTCACTGCAACAAAAGCCAAATCCTTGAACAAAGACCAAGTTTTATCTATGCAAAGACTAGGATTTCTCAGGAACAGAAGGTGATTTCCAACAACTCCTGTTGATGGGCACATTCTCTACTGCTAGCTTATACTCTCTCCCAGTACTGAATACCGATAAAACAGTGAAATCAGCATATAAGCAAGGCAGAAATTTGCTTATGCAAACTACAGAAATTGGGGATGGGGAGGGGGTGTGTGTGTGAGGGATTAAGATAGAAATAAAGATTACAGAAATGCCAAATAAACTCCTATTACACATATTGTAGGACAAATATTAAACAGCAGGTAAAGTTTGAATGGGGGAAAATAAAACTGAAGCCATAACAGAAACACTGAGATCTGCCTTGGTGGCAGTTCTCACTCACATGGCCGTTTTCCAGTGTTCTACTAGCTCTTTAGTTTCCTCTACTGATAATTATTAGGAAACAAATAATCTAACTGTAACACCCCTTGTTAAGAATATCAACCAATATGCATCTACCTACCTTAATAAAATACCTTAGCAGTTAGGTCATTCAGCAATCCAAATAAATTACTTTGGTTTATAGCTCTCAGAAAGCGATTCTGGCTCTAATACTTGCTGTATGTATCCTGAATTTGTGGAAGTACTCACCAAGTGACACTTGCAGGCCTATTTTAGTAATACCAGGGCTGTACCAAATGCAAAGCTCTTTTTCAATTCCCATTGTACAGTAAAAGTTGAATCTACATTCTTTACTTGAAGTATCTTGATTCTGACTATACTTAAATGATTTAGCTAGAAATAGGTCTGGAAATTGTATTCTAAATTATTCCATTATACTTTTGCAGTGTATAATTTAAATAATATAGTCTGCATGTTAATAGTGTTCCATGTTGAATTCACAGAAGGCCTGGCAATGACACATCCACTTTCCCCACAAAATGTCTAAAAAAGGTAGAAGACCAAAGGGAGGAAAATATTACAATTAGTATTTAACATTGCAAAGCAAATACTTTAAATATTTGCAAGACACACTATGATCAGTTGTTCACAGATTGCAAGGTGAGAACTTAAGTTAGTAGCTGTATTTGCAACGTTCCAGCTAATGTCACGACATTAAGATTTCATAAGTACATTAATTATCCTGCTAGTGCAGAAAGCTCCTTTCACTACAGCAGAGATCAGGTCAAAACCTTCTCTCATTTCAGTGACCCTCACATGCTTTTTATATTTTTTCCTGGATGCATTTGTCCCTGATCATCTGCAAACACCACGATGGTTCATTACTTGCACATTACATTTATGAATAAGCTGTGATGAGTTATTCCAGCTCTGGGGAACACGCCAGCGTTCTTGGCACTTTCACAAAAACTATTTTATGATACAGCAAACATCTTCCTCAATCCCTCATCTACATTCATTGTCCACCCCCACCCGCTGCTGCACACATTATTGCCTTCTAGCCAGTGCGGCTGCTGCAGAGACCAAGACGCTACAGAGACGGGTCTCTGCTAGAAGTTAAGGTAGAATGCAGCCACCCTGAGGGTTAGTGACAAAAATCCCAGCAGCAGCATTTGCTCTCAGAAACCATGGGCAGCAGGCCTGGGGAACACATTACGCGTGGTCAGCAACATCACAGGAGGGCAGAAACAGATGTAACCCACGCACACGCTTTCCCTGATGCCGATGACAAGGTCCAGCTCATGCCAACAGGCACACAAATGCTGGGATTACATCACTGTTCATTGAAAGGGACACTTTCACGTCACTCTCTTGGGCCCGCGAGCCCCAGAAGGTGCAAGTGAGAGAAGCTGTACTATTTAAGAACCACGCTGCTAGTGCACATTGAAGTTGACTACCTCAAAGAGCTGTTAACAGAGGAGTAGTGGGTTTTGGTATCAGAAAAATCAGTATTTGGTACAAAGGCAGTTAAAGAGCACGAATGCAGGTCTTCCTAGAGATTGCAAGGAAGTAGAAGAAACTGCAAACACGCTAAAATAACGGCCAACTTAGAGAGAAAGATAATTTCTAAACAGATCATTCACAACTGGCTTTTCATTTATTTTGTGATCTGTAGAATTTTTTTAAAGTATTACCCTTTCCAGCTGACCTAGACACCATCATGCAGACCTCAGCCTGAAAGACAAGGTCTGAACATCCCTGGCTGCAGAACAGCCAGGTATTCCAAAGTTCTGTCTTTTCTTGTCCAAACAGGTTAGAAGCTTAATCCTTACAAATGCTAGCACCAAGATGTCAGTGTCTACCTCCTTTGGGGTTATTTTTTACTTACAAGCCAAGGCAGCAGAAAACCAACTCTTAACACAAGAGTACCATGAGGTTTAAACTCTCTTCGAACATTGATGTGGAGACCACTTACTTGGCTCGTTATAAAAAATAGCTTTGAAGACAGTATGTGCAGTTGCCTTCCAAGTCAACACAGCAATTAATGCAAACCTGAGTTGGCAGAGTAATAAGCATATGGAAATAAAGTTCTCCTAGTTAAAGCAGCTTGGTCACAGGCATGCCTCTGACCACTATGGCTTGGTCAAAGAAAACAGATAAACAAACCATATCTAATACAACGACAAACTTGTTTTGCAGGGCAAGAATCAGATCACTATTCACATGCACACATACACTCAAACCAATTTTGCTCCTGTGATTTGGAATAGCTGGCTAAAATTCTTTGTTTAGTCTGTATCAGCATGCCACTGACTGGGGAAAAGTTGAGACAAGAAGTCTCACCTAAGGCTTTAATAAAGAGTAGTAAAGTACTCAGCACTTCCAGGAGCCAGGCAAGGTGGGCCACAGGCCAGCTGCCAGCTAATAAGCCATGTTAAATGCCCTAATGCACGACGCCTCACTTGCAAAAGAATGCTATACAGGAAAAAAGATGCATGTGCATACTTCACTCCAGGGCTGACTCCCCCCTCCAGAACCGCCCAACACTTACGGAATCTACTCACACGGAGGAGTAAATCAGGAGAGAGCATCCACACACTGTCCTGCAAATCCTCTGCTCAGGATAGTGTGACATTCCCATTATATTTCAGCTACTCCTTTTGTATCCAGGAATGTACCTGTCCCGCATTTGAAGTCATGGAAAATTACGCCATTTTTGTTTCAAGTTGTCCTTAATCTTCCTCTTCCCCCTGCTGGTCAAAATCAATTTCTAAAGTGGTTTGGACGCTAGGTGGTTGAATTAACCCAGCAGGAGCAGGACTTTTCTTCCAAAAATAAATCAGTGTAATATTTTTCACCAATGATCCTTTTAAAAACATTAAAAAAAAAAAACCAAAACCAAAACCAAACCCCACAAACAATCTGCATGACAGCTTCGCAATGGGTTGATACTTTTATTTAAACAGTATGCCTTTATCTCATTTTTGCAAGTGTTTTTACTGGCCACCATACAGCAGGCTGCTCATCCACAGAAGCAATGGCATGCCACATACCACTTTTAACTTTTTTAAAAGCAGTCATATAGAACAAGATCTGCAAGTGAAAAAATAGGTTATTTGGACCAGGGGCCTAATATCAGTGGTGGTCACAGCATTATTTCAGTTTGGAAGTCCAGCTGAAAAGCTTTCCATATTTAGTGCTGCTGCTAAGTAGGAGGAGGAACAACTGACCAGACCTCACTGTTACTTTGCTGCCAAACAAATGCTCCACATCCAAAGTCCATTAAAGTGCTACTTGGACTCATATGGAATGAATGTGAACTTCCTGACACCAAGGATTCTAAAGGAAAAGATAGGACAATAATTTTTGTCAGGTTTTTCATACTGAACTCAGCTACAGCAACTTATTAAGGAACAGCACATTATGGACAAATAACACATGGGCCATTGCTAGCAGCACCACCTTCCCCTCCTCAGCTTCATCAAGCAAGTAGGAAGTCATGTGCTTTCTACCTGAGACCTCACTGTCCCTCCAATAACAATAAAGTTGTTTACTTATAGTTGAATGTGACATGCTAAAATGTGAACATGCCTGGATGTGCATACTTGCACAGCCAGTCTCACCTGCTCTAAGAAGTTAATTAGCGTCATACAATTAGGTGATGTATTCACACTAGTAGGTGGTGCACGTTTGTATTTCCCAAGGCAGAACCTAAGCAGTGCGTATCCCACATCTGGAGAAAACAGGGGAAGGAGGGTCTACTTTCAGCTGAAGCAATTGCTGCCCCACAGAAATGAGCAGTCTCTAAAAGCAAGAGCTGTTATTTCTTCTAAACCCATTTACCTATGTTACATTTACCCTTTATGGAGGATAGTGCCTCCCTCTTGGTTGCAACTTCAACTCTGATGTTGCTTCCCCACAAGGACCATAGAGAAGCCAGCTAATCCAGTTCAAGAATATCCTCTGGCTACAAAAGCTGTTTGTGTTTTGGATTTATCCTTTACCCTCTTGTCCCTCAGCTCCTTCAGCTCTTCTCTTCCAGAGCTGACTTCTACAGCCAGATCTTGCAGATATATATCTTTTTAAAGCATAGCAATGGGTGCTCTACTTTTGCAGTCACCACCCCAACCTCAATTCAGGACCCCATGTACCACCCTGAATGCTTCACCCTCAGGTACCAGGCACCTGGGATAAACTGCCATTTAACTGAGGTCATCACACGGCCTCTTTATAAGTCTGAAGGCATTAATGAACACATCCTTCAAAAATCACGCTTCTTGTTACCCTTTCAGAGAGGTAGACAATATTAGTGCAGTCATTTTAACTACAGAGCAGGATGAGGGTTCCCAGTGCATCCTTGCTTGTGTAACCAAACTCAGCTCTATAGAAGAGCAGTTTTCAGGAAATGGGAAGCTTAAATGCTAACCAGTTTTTTTATATATATAACCCAGCAAATTGCTTCTGGGCCAAGACAGTAAGTACAAAGAGAGTGTAGAAGGACTTGACAACACAATCTCCACAGAACACGGGAACACACTGAAGAACTATCATAATTCAAACTCTCATCCCTGCCTCAGTGCCATCCTTGAAGCTATGCAGGTTGAATCCACGTAGCAAAATCTAGACTTTCTTCAAATAGTAAGGCTGAGGAAACAAGCCTATGTTACAAGTTTGAAATAGCAGCTGACATGAGTTTGGCCGAAAACACAGAAAGATTTTAGGTTAAGCCTACAGCGAACAGGTCCCTGGTCATACAATACACTCTCCTGGTCCCTATTTGTTTCCTCTAGAGTTTTGACGGATCCTTCTAAATGGCACACAAAAGTTAAGTTTCCAAGCAGCAAATAACAGGTAGTCCCTATCCTGATGAACTAGAATTCCTGCTCTCACAAGCCCTACGGCAAATAGCATGAGATAAGCTCTACAGCTCTTTCCCTGTTTATGGAAAACCCTACACAGGAAAACAACACACACTTGCCAAAACTCCAGCCTGTGCAACATCAACCACCTACCCTCACCACACGCACTTCAACAATTACAATTTAACTTCTCAGAAGTACAGTCGCCCTAACTTGTTACAACACGATTCGATTTGGGCTTTTTGCATGCCGTGTAAGTGTCTGGGCAACCATCCCACACCTCCTCAAGAAGCAATACCCACAGGGCTGCCCAGTAGCACCAGGAGCAACGTGCTTTTGGATGTTCTGTTACACACAAGTAGCATTGGCCCAACTAGTCACAGACTTACCAGGGTGTAGTCCAACAAAATTATGCACCGAATTTGCACAGAAAAGAAAACAGCCAAACACAGCATCTGAGCCTCTTAAAACAAATATGAAAAAAAATAAGATTCTTATTTGTAAGTATCCAGCAGTAACTTGGTATGAAGTCCAATATCAAACAAACGACAAAATTTATGTGCAGGGCCATCTAGCCATTCCACACCACAAATCAATTTTCTGCCGTATTCATAAATGGAAATATAAATAGCACAAGCAATTTGGGAAGCGTTACACAAAGCTTCAACGTTTTGATGTCTTTGCATGTGTTTAAATCTATGCCTTTGACATGATTTTGTTTGCTTTCTGTAAACAAAGTACTGCTTACCTTTCTAGACCATTGGAAAAAACTAATTGCAAGCTATCAAAGCTGGATGAAGGCCTGAGACCAGTTTTATAATAAAAAAAACCATTACATTTGGAGTATTACATTTGGAAGGAAAACAATCATCCTCTATTGTTGTCTGGAAACTCCCTACCCACCATTTGAAGCCCAGCTACTTCTCTCACAATCTGCCTCTTCCTGTGTTAACCCTCCTCCTGTATTTCTTTTCTTCCCTTTCAATCTTTGCCTCATGCTTTGTTCAGCAATTTGCAGAGGAGAGGGAAAACTGCACCTATCATAGCCAAATGAGGTGCATGACTTCTCACATCTTGTTCTTCTTAAACATTAGTTAGGAGCTCTCTGCTTTTGGTTGTTTGGTTTTGGGGGTTTTTTAATTGTACCCCTCCTCTCCCTCTGAGCTATTCTTTAGGGCAGCCTCTTGTCCATCCAACCTTATCCACCCAATCACCTTTACTCCCGGGGCCAGTAGACCATCCCTTACAAATCCCCCTAATAACACAGCTGTGGAACTATGAATGTGTCCCCTGTGCACAACAGCAGAGCTCTTCCCCCAAAACCAACAAAGCTTATCCCCACTGCTACTCGTTATTACAGGTCTCTCTTTCTTCCTTGTTTTTTTGTTTGGGTTTTTTTTTTGCGTGTGCGAGGGAAGGCAAAGGCAGCAGTGGTCTGCCCTCCAACATGCCACTTCTTTTTCTGCAGGTATTTCTTATTTAAATGGACAAAGCTCACTCCGTACCACCGCTCTGTAACTTCTTTTCACTACTGCAAGAGAAAGCGTTCTGGAAGGAGAGACAGCAGCAGCTCACCTTGGACCACAAGTGAAATAAACCTCCTTTTTTCCCCCCATCACCAGCCTTCTAACCGCGCAAAACACCCCAGCCACCAGGAAAAAATAAACCCAACCCCCCCCCAGACAAAACCACCCCCCCAAGGGCACTCCAAAAATACCCGAATTGGTTCGTGTACTCTTACACGGATTAAATGCAATACGGGGTGTAAGGCACAACACACAGGCTGGCTCTACCTCTGCTCGCAGTCGTGCGCGCCCCCGAGGCAGGAGCAGACACACCGGGAACACCGGGGGTGGGGGAAGGGAAGG
>VZTM01015585.1:105049-124115 GCA_013400555.1 Jacana jacana | reverse complement strand
CTGTTTCCACCACCCAACAACAACCAAGAAAGGCAAGATCTTTCATAAGCCCGGAAGATGTCACCATAGAAACAGAAATCAGACCCACTCCAAGGATCCTGCCGCCTGGGAAGGCGATAAAATGTTTTCTATCGATTGCTGTCGGGAAAGTCACTGCTGATAAGCCATCCGAGGAGAAATGGAGCAGGGAGGAGGCAGGGACGCGGGAGCTCTTCAAGTGAGCCTCCAGATGGTCCCTGGGCTGTCCCTGCACGGTGGTCGGGGGGCCGAGGGACCCCTGGGGGGCTCAGCGGGGGGCTGGCTGCTCTGCCCCCGGGGTTGGTGCCAGCGCCTGCGTGCGGAAGAGGAGGTGTGAGTGTTTCGTGCCTTCGGTGTGGCGATGTGTGCGTGCCCTGGCTGTCCTAAGCGTGGAGCTGAAAGCCCACTCACTGCTTCCCCGTAGGATTTTGCAGCAGAGCAGCTGTCCCAGGCAAAAACGTGCCTGGTCGGGGCAGAGGCGGCTGAACTTTCCCTTGGCTCCTGGCACGGCATGGCATCGCCCGGGTCTGCCATGCTTTTGCCTTCCCTCAGTAGCGCCAGTGATAAAGTGCCCACCAGCCTTGTTTCCTTGCAGGACTCGAGTCCCCGCTCCCCCCATTGGTGTGCAGGGGGGTGCTCCGCAGCTGGGAGCATCCCTGCGGCTGCGGGGCCGGCCGGGAGGTGTGGGATCTTCCCGACGGCTCTTCCCAGGGCGCCGCGCAGCGCTGGGGCCTGGCTCGCGCGCCCTTTGAAGAGACGGAAAATCCTATTATCTGCTCATTCTTCTCACAGTGTGAAGCCTCAGAGCACTCAGCAGCAGCTGAGTGTGGTCTGCTGCCTCGCTGCCTCCTCTCCCACCCTCACGGGAAGGTCCCCAAGCCACCACGGACGGGCATCGCCTTCGCATCCCTTGATCCATGCCATGGCTTGGGGATACAGCTCTCCCAGCAATGCCACCAGCAGCGTCCACCTGCGGGGTGCAAAGGCTGGGTGCTGAGGGAAGCAGGGTTGGGGGCTCAGGGCTGATCCCCCCCCTCCGTCCCCCCCCTGCCTCTCTTCTCCATGGGGAGCTGAGGCCGCTGCTGCAGCCTGCAAAGCCTCACGTCATTAGGGCCAGGAAGGTGGTAACCCATCTTGAGTACTCCATCCCCGCGGCATCTTTGCTGCCGGTAATTGGCAGCAATAAAAGAGGCAGTTAATCCAGGCCAGCGTGGGATGCAGGCACATTGATGTCTGCGGTGAAAGGCACCCTGGCAAGGAGGAGCCGGGGAAGAATACGCTCCTGGGCACAATTTGCAGCCCTGGAGAGCTGGTTGGGTGCCACGGGGAGCATTTGCTGGGGATTTTGTTAATGATGCAGGCGCAGCCTTCCCAGCTTGGCCTGTGCTAAAGCCCTGGCTCGCACAAGCTGAGGCTGTTTGGCTTGAACTTAGACCAGCTGCTTTCCACTGGCTGGTGGATTTTTGTCTTGTTACTGGGTGGCTCCATGCAGGAGATGAACACAGGAGCAGTCAGTGGGTGATTTCACCTGGGGGTGTTGGGGTTCTTTTTGGAGGAGGAAGGAAGGGTTAACACGGGTTTTGTTACTCGGTTATTTTAGGATGGTAGCACTGCAGAGACCACAAGAGGATTTCTCTGCACATGGGAAGATGGAATTTAATCAATATTGACAAAAGCCATTCACCAAAACAGGCTCACTCACTAATGAAAGCCAGACCTGGTGACTCCCTCAGGAAGGACGGCTTTGGGAAAGAGGGGAAGGAGGCACTGGGAAAGCCAGGGCTCCCTCTCCCATTCTGCTGGTTCTTACTAAACCAGGCTTGATTTGGGCTTGATTTTCCCAGCGTGGAAAGGCTTTGACTTGTTTGCCTTGTTGGTGCAGGATGCCCGGGACTGGTTCCTGTAGCAGGAAAGCAACAGCCCCATCCCTGCCCAGAGACCCGGCTCCATGCCACCCCCCAGGCGCCACTGTCCCAGAGTCAAGCAGAGGCTGGGACACAGGCAATGACAGCAAAGCCATCCCCAGATGCACAGCAGGGCAGGATGGAGACACAGGGCTTTGCCCTCCAGCTTGGACCACAGTGAAGTCTCCTTCTGTGAGCCAAGATCTTTCCATCGGAGCCATGTCATCTGTTGGGATTTCCAGCACCTGTTGAACTCAAAACACCCAGTTGAGGCAGTGGGAGAAGAATGTTTTTGTCAAAGTTTTGTGTTTTCCCATCTATCCTTGCAATTAAAAGCAGAAAATAGCCAAGACACCCCGGGAGACCAGCCCCTTCTGACAGTGCAGCGCATGAAGAGGAAACCTAATTTCTGTGCTTGGCAGCTGATATTTCCCTGTCGCTGCCGGCTCTGTGCCCTGGAGCTGAGCAGAGCTCCCTGTCACACGCTGCTGGGGGCTGCCCAAAACCCTGTGGGCACAGAGAAGGGCTCGGGCATTGCCTGGGGGCAGCTGGAGCTGCCGGACCAGGACCTACCTGGCAATTTCCATGGGCATGCAGGGGATCGTCACTGGGCAAAGCCCTAGCCAGTTGGCAAGAGTGACCTTGCAGGCATGCCAGTACCTTCAGCTGCCTCCCAGCCTCTAAAATCACTAGTCTGGACTTGCTGGACTGTAAGTTTGACTCTGAGATTTAGGCCTTTAACAAAACAACCAGCTCTTTACCCCCCTGTGTGTCCCAAACTTCCTAGAAAGCCATGTGAAGCGGTGAGCCTGAGCATCATCCTGCTCCATCGCAGCATCGGTGCAGTGCAGCGCCCCATCCCTGCCGTGGGGAGGGGTCAGCTTCATTTGTTGGGCGTGTTTGTTCCCTTCTAAAAGGCAACGTCGAGTCCCCCAGCCCTGGGGCTGCGGGGCTGCTCCCGGAGCGGGGCAGTTGGGGGGGGGGAGGCTGAGCGGGATGCGATTGGAGAGACGGAAGAATTTGATCCCCTGCCAAGCCCACACAATCCCATCCAAGTTCACACTGGCAGATAATGAGCTTTAATGAGCAGGCCACAGTAATTGGTAAGTGATCCCAGAACTGTCTGTGGCAGAGGCGGGGGAAGAGCAGCGGCAGCTCCAGGCGAGGAGGGGGCCAGGGCTGTGAAGCCCCCGGTGCTCTGGAGGGCAGGGGCTGCCCCAGCTGGGGCTTCCCATGGCAAGGGCTGGGGTTGCCCGTGGCAAGGGCTCTGCCTGCCCTGCATGGGGGCTCCTGGTGGGGACTGCAAGCAAGACCATGAAATCTCTTACTTGGTGCCCAGCTGGCTTTGCAAACATCACTGGGGTGAGATACATGGGCAAAAGGAGCCATGGGGATCACCATGCCTCCTGCTCCAAGCTCTTTAGTGGGTGAGAAGCGAGGCGCAGGGAGCTGGAGGCTTTCGGATCACAGGGCGATGAGCGGCCAGAGACAATTTGTCACCTACAGCCCTTGAACCCGGAGCTGGGCAGGGTGAGCCCGGGTGGCCATCCTGAGTGGGCAGACGTATGGTGCTGCCAAGACAGTCCTAATCAGAGATCATTGTAAATTCCCTTCTCAAATGGAGTGGAAAAATGCTATTAAGCTAATAGAACATCACAGGGGAAGGACGTTCCACCGCCATGGTCTCTGGGGAATCAGGCCATAATGAGTGCAAGGAGCAGGAGAGGACAGCAGCCAGTGTGCTTGGGGTGATGGGAGCACAGACCAGCTCAGGGCCATGAAGTCCTGCTTTGCTGGCCCTGCCTCAGTTTCCCCACATGGCCAAGGGACAGTGAGCTCTGCTCCAGCAGCCAGGAGACACCAAGAATTGTCTGAAGGGATTATTTGTCATCAACTTGCTATACAGACCAGGGAAACTGAGGCACAGCAATGACAGCAACAGGATCCTGCAGCCCCTGGGTGCCTCAGTCCCACATTCCCCAGGAAAAAGGTGTATGAGGCACCTTGTTTAAATATAAATGTGGCCAGGAGAGCAGCTGGAGCTGGGGGTCACTCAAACTGTGGAATTTGGATGCCTGTGCTGGCTGGTGAGCAGGAGTTAGGGAGCAGTGTGAGCTGGGGGCTGCTGGTGTTGCTGGTGGGGGCTGCTTTGATAGACGCTGGAAAACACAATGGCAGCTAATGCGGGCAGTGCCTGGAGAGGGACGAGGACATTCATCACCTGCCTCAGGAGTGCAGGGCTGGCAGGAGGTTACGTGGCAGTGAAGGCAACAGAGTGAGACCTGCCATCACCTCAAGGGACAGGGCAGGGAGGTGGAGGACCCATCAGCCCCATTGGCCATAATTAGCTGGGCTGCCATTTGATGGGACCACCCACACCCAGGTCAGGCTGGGCTCTGCCTGGGGCAGCTCAGGCACCCTGGGGTGTGAGCAGGAGCCTGCAGGCCCCCGAGCAGAGGGGTGGCCTGTCCCCAGCCACAGGCGCTCTGCCAGGTCCTACAGTAGCCGTGCTCCCTTCCCAACACTAAGTGGCAGCCTCTGCCTGGCTTTGGGGCAGCCCCGGGCAGCGTCTGGGCAACAGGGCCTGGGCAGCAACATCCTTGGGGGGATCTGCAGCATCCTCAGGGGATGCTGCAGCCGCATCCTCTCTGGGTCCCAGGACTCCCAGCCTGGCTGATACCTGCCTGGGTGCAGATCACACTGGGGGTCCTGCCAGGGGGTGTCCTCACCACCATGGGTGCCAGGCTCAGGCCTGCTCGGGGTCAAATTGGGTCAGTTCTGCCTGCTAGGAGGGAGATAAGAAGCTGGGCTGGCAGCTGTTGGTACCATCTGCTGAATTAGAATCACAGCGCACTAAACAAATAGTGTCGTGGGTTAAAAACGTGCTGCTTAAGGCAAGGAGGTATTTCTGCTGCAGGTATTGCTATGACCTGGTAACCCACCGCGGGGATTTGCAGTGCCATAAAAGAAGTGCAGGGCTATAAATGAGTGCTGGGAGCTGTGTCCTGCCCGTGTGCGTGCCTGTGTGTCCGTGCCTATGGAAGCACATTGGGTCTTGAGCTGTATAAAGTGCAGACACTTTGGGGAAACGCTGCTCTGGATTTTCTGCAGCGCAGAAGGAGGGGGCAGGGAGGAATAAATCAAATAACTGTCGGGGTTTTGGCAGAAGCCTCCAGTTCAGCCCAGCATGAGAGATCAAAGAGAAGGGCGGCCTGACACTGGGGCAGCCCCTGCTCTCTCCCAGGCATTGCCCTTGGCAGGATACCAAATTTTATCCTTGGGGAATTGCACCCAGCTTGCCAAGATATTCCTGGGCAGAGGAGAAACCTTCGCTCCCACACCGAGCTGCTGCCGGTCCCACAGTCTCTCCTGCACCATTGGGACATGAAATGCTGCATGGGAGCTCAGGATCTCCCCAGCCCTGGTCTACCCCAGCCCGTGCAGATACCACGGACCTTATAAAATAGACATAGCAGGCTATATTATATATGCACCTCAACGCTGTAGTCATCTAGAGGGGTAAATGCAACCTGCAAGGCTGCAGATGGATTTTCCCCTGGGTTGGGGACAGGTACAGCTGATGGTCACCAGAGGACATGGTGGCTTTCAGCAGCACACAGGTCCCAGCCAGCCCTACTCCCTAGAGCCAACGTCAAGGCTTCGAATCTGTAAGCGCCGATAAAGCGGGGCTCAACTTGCCATCCGCCAGCTCACTCACAATGTAAGCCCCTCGGTGCTGATGCTTTGTCACAGCTAAGCACTCATGCCGGCTTTAACACAGCCCAGTTGGCTGGCACACATTCCTCTCCGCATTTATCCCTTCCAATTTTGGAGCAACCAGCCGATCATCACTATTCACCCTCCTGCAAACAGCCCCGGGGCTCAGCTCGGTGCCTGCTCGCCTTGCCCTGCACCACCCACACTTGGGAAGGCTGCATCTCCTGCAAGGTAAATGAGGTCCATGCCAAAGCCCTGCAGAAGCCTGGAGAAAGCCAGCCTCCAGCAGGCTCGGGAGGCCTTCAGGGAGATCTCTTCTCCCTGGCATTCTGTGATAAGATGTGTGGGAATGGCTCGAAGCTGCTCCAGGGGTGGTTTAGACTGGACATTAAGAATCACTTGTTTACCAAGAGCGTGATCTGACATTAGAACAGGCTTCCCGGAGAGGTGGTCGATGCCCCAAGTCTGTCACTGTCTGAGAGTCATTTGGACAGTGCCCTTAATAACACGCTTTAACTTTTGGTCAGCCCAGAAGCGGTACAGCCCAGGCAGTTGGACTAGGTGATCTTTGTAGGTCCCTTCCAGCTGAAAATACTCCATTCCATTCCAAATTATGAAACTCATTCCTACATCCACTCTGAAACCCCTTTGGCTCTATGTATCTCCCTCATCCCCCATGCCCGAACTCGGGCTGCCGAGTTATTTCCATTGCTGCTGAACGATTTGTGGCCGCCTGCCACTGCTCAGAAGACAGGGGTGCTCAGATGAACCATCCAGCTTCCCCCCCCTCGCACACACACACACAGAGTCCCGGTGTAAATCAGCACAACGCCGCTGATTTCAGTGGCAGTGATTTACGCCAGCAGAAGGACGCTCCAAAGTAGGGCCGTGATTTAGCAATCCCATTAGGGCCCTGCCACTTCTGCAGAAGAGGCGCAGCAGGTCGGTTTGTCTTCTCCTTCCTGAGAGAAGGATGCAGTGATCAGCAGTGACGGTGCTGGCAGCTGGCTGTGCCACCACTCACCGCCTGGCGCCGGCAGGATCAGTGGTCCGAGAGCACAGCTTCATTCCAGGAAGGTAAAAACCTCCTCTGTGATGTACAGCAGGCAGGGTAACTGTCCCATCTGCTACCCCAGGCACCTCCTCTCCTTTGTTTTTTTTTTAATATTTTTTTATTTTTATTAAAGCATGAAAGCTGACTGCGAGAAACAACAGAGCTGCAGGAAAAGTGTCTTTCACGGGCACGGTTCCTGGGGAGGCAAAAGCTGGAAGGCAGCTGGAGTTCAATTTACCTCCGTGGGAGCCCTGGAGAAGATGAGCATCATTTTGCAAATGGGAGAGCGAGGCAGACAAGCCCCAAAAAGTCACCGAGATAAAAGGAAAATCTCCTCTCGGTGCTCCCTCATCCTCCTTTCCTGACCCTTCCTCTGGTCCCTGTGCTCACTGAGGGCGTTAGACCCTACACAACGCTGCACAGCCGGTGCCCGTGCAGGCAAGCAGAGCACAGCCACCCAAATCACCCCTCAGCCGGGATAACAAATGGCTCAACAACTGCAAAGGCACTTTGCAGCATCATTTTTTTCAGCAGATTTAGCAGCAGACTGGCTTTTACGGTGCAGCTCTCCCTTCAGTTGCTTTATCCAGCCTCCATAACGTACCACCCCCTCAAGGAAACAAAAAAAAAATAAGAAGAGGAGAGCAGTTAAAAACCAGGCCATTTCAGAGAAACGGCACCCACATACAAAATGGCTCCTTGAGGGCTGCTGGAGCCCTCCATGTGCTGATTTAAAGGCCAAGCAATTAGCAGAGCAAGCTGGGAGAGCACTTACAGCAGTACTCAGGTAGGAGGCTGGATGCTATTTTGGGGTGCTGAGGCCCGGAGCAGGAGCTGAGCAGACAGCTCTCAGCTTGGTGTAGGGAGGATTGTAAACCTTGGGGAGGTTTACAGGTCCCACTGTTGGGAAGGGGTTGCTGAAGACGAGGAAGACCTCTCTGGAGGATGCAGCTGGGGGAGATGAACATCAGGTGCAAGTCCTGGGCTGGATGCTGAGTGGCCTGGTTGAACGAGCACCTGGAAAACATCTGGGTGCAGGGTGGCTTGGACAGACATAGATAACACCAACCCATTGAGTAGAAGGGTGTTAAACTTCCCACAGGCAAAACCTGTCTCTTGCCTGTCTCAGCCTGCTTTCTGTCTGTGCTTTATTTGTCTCAGCTGTGGCCTCAATGCTGCAGGCTACTCCAGGCAGTTTTTGGGGTACAGTACCTGCTGTATCACTCTAGCAAACAGCCAGGTCCCACCAAGCACAGCCTCTCCTGTCCCACCTGGGCACCTCCAAAGGCTGGTTTACTGCCTCTTGGCACCATCGCTGCTGGGAGCAGCACATCTTGCTCATCTTCCCTTGCTTCTTGGTAGCAATGTCACCAGGATGTCCCATCCTTGTCCCTAGAGATGGGAGACCCATGGGGCCACCCCTTCCCCACCACTGCTCACTTGGCAGCTGAAGAATCATGGAATGGTTTGGGTTGGAAGACACCTTAAAAATCTGCTAGTTCCAACCTCCCTGCCATGGGCAGGGACATTAAGAAGAGCTGCTCAGGGGCAAGTTATTGTGGAAAAGGAGGTTTTAACCCAGGACTGGCCACAGGGAAAAAGGCTTTCCTGGGGAAGTGTTCATTGAGATTAACTGAGCCACGGGGAAATCATTTGCATTCACCAAATCAATCACCTGCTTCTCACCATCATGGGTGCATTTTGTTCTCAAGACGCTACTTGACATGGGCATGTGGCTGGCAGTGAACTTTCCTGCTGTTACACTCCAAAAACACGCTCCTGTTTCCCTTCCTGATGGCTTTCACCCATGTCCCCTGTCCCAAAGGAGTCTGGAGACTTTGCTGGGCAGACGAGTCTCCTCCCAGGTGGGGCGATTTGCTTTCCCAGCCCTCCCTTGGATTCTGCTCTCTCTATCTCATGGTTTTGGGGCCCCCCTTGCCCCCTGTATCTCTTCCCCAGGTGATCACCTGCAGGGACAGTTGTCCTGGCATGGCTGGCTCAGGTTGGTGGCATTGCCAGAGCCCTGCCTGGTGCCAGGATGGCCATCACTGCCCATGCTGTGGCAGTGCCCTTCCAGTGGTCTCTTCTTGAGGCAATTTAGCCACACTTCAGTTCCTTTTTGTGGCTTGTTTTAACAAATGTCCTCAGGTGGGGTTTGTTAGTGCTTAAAAAAAAGGGTTTTATAGGTTATGCATCCTCCCTTTCCCCTCGCCTCTGCTGATGGCAGGATCAGGACTAGCCACCAGCTCCTCTCCCTGGTGTCCTTAAGCTCAGTGGTGTCATTGGCTCTGGGTTGGGTTTTTTTTGGGGGGGGGAGAAGGGAGAGGGGAGCTTTCAGCGCCAGGGAAGACATGGGACAGCCCAGGGACATCCCTAGCCCCAAGGGCAGAGTTTGACCTCCGCTGGCAAAGTCCTCCCCCGTTCTCTACCTCCTTCGTCCTTCCCTCTCTCCTCCAGGAAAATAAAACTTCAGTGGCTTGTCTCCTGCAGAGCCTGGGCTGGGGCGACGCCGTGCCAGCAGCCGCAGCCTTGGAGAGCCAGGGACAAGCTGTCCCTCTGGGAAACTCCCTGAAAAGTCAAGGCCAGGCTGGCACTGCATCCGGAATACTCAGAGAAGGCTGAATTTACTTCTGCCCATAGTAAGCGTGTAATACCACAGCCTTGCCGTGTGCCCTTGGTCACATCCCTCGTTCCCCGCGCTCCCCAGCAATGATGATGCTGTTGGAGACCGTGGGTGAAAATATAAGCATGATAGAGGGATGGAGCAGGAGGCTGCTGGCCACACGCCGTGCTCCTGGCAAGTCTGGGAGCCACAAACACGTAATGTAATGCTGCTTCTCCCTTGCGGTCTCTAGGATTAGCTTAATAGCACGGGGAAATAACAGGATGAAAAATTCGCTCCCCTCCAAGCACTAAAAGCCAAGTTTCAAGGTTAATTGTCTGCCCTGTAGGAATAGCTTTTGCACGCTGCGAGGGGCTTAATTAGTGTCATTTTAGCCAAGCAGAGAGAGCGTGCCCTGAACCCATACCACATGCCCCCAAGCCTATTTTCCTCTCCGCGCACTGGGTGGAGAGGTGATAGATTGCAGGCAGCTTCCCTCCACCAGCGCCCAGCGAGGCCAGATTTAAGGCCGATCAGGAAACCTTGAGAGGCGCTTTAGCAGCTGCAGCGCTGCTGTGTGTTCGTACCACATCCCTGCACCCACAGCACCCCTGGGTCCTGCGCCTGGTGCTTTGTGAACCTGCTGGGGTTGTCCCATCAGGTTGTAAGCTGATGGAGCGGAGGGAGAGCATCCAGATGTTGAGGGATATCCAACACATAGGGGTGAAAGGCAGCATTTAAGGAAAGATGGAGCAGGTTTGCAGCGGGTACAGCACAGCTCAGAGTCCTGCCCAGCACCACGGAGGTGATGCCCAGCTGCCATGCATTGAAATGACTGGATCCTGCCTTCTTCCCACCACATCCACCCTTGTCCCCTCCTGGCTATTGGGGACACCCATCCCGACAGAGTACTAACCTAGGAGAAAAAGCACCTGCTGCCAGGCTTGGCTTTAATGAGAGGCATAAGGAGATGGAGGCAATTCCTCTTCCCAATTAGTGTTGTCCTGCATGCCTCATCCAGCTGTGGGACAGGACCACTCTCCACACAGCTGAGACTTGTTTGCAGCCCAACACCAATCCCCAGCAGCCGGTGTGGGGGCCAGATACCATTCAGCACTGAGAGAGAGAAAGAGAACTTCTGTGAGCCCTGCCTTGGAAACCAGGGCTGGTGCCAGCAATGAGCTCTTTGGTGGCATGGGGACAGCCCATCCACAGGAGCCACCCATGGCAGCTGCTTTTCATCGCAGCATCCTTAGCAGTGGAGGGTCCCTGTGCCCTGGTGTGGAGCCTTCAAGCCAGCCCTCAATGTGTTTTCCCATCACCCGGCATTCATCCTCACTGGGCTCCGGCTCACAGAGCCCACAGGGACAGCCGTGACCTCCTGCGCAATCCAGGCCAGGAGGCTCCCCTGGATGCCTGCCCGTCTGGGCTGGAGCAGACCTTGGAGAGGAGCAGCCTGTTGGGATTTAAAGTTTTTTTCCATGCTGAAGAATTCACAGCAGCCCCTGCTAAACCCATCTGCTGGCAAAACCTCCTTATTCCTGCTCTGGCTGTGCTTCTAGCCGGGTTGTGGTCCTCCTACCTCTGCCATGCCCTGCCATGGAGCTGGTGGATGGTGGGGGCTGGGTCCACCCCATGCTCCAGTCTCTCCTCCTTCCCCCTCTGCCCTTTGGATTCAATTTCACCCCCCAGCGACCGATGTCCAAATGAGGCCCCACCAGCAACAACAAACCGTGGCAGGAAACATCCGTCCTGACGGCTGGGGCTGGCATGGAGCCCCTGTGCCCCTGCCCGGGCAGTGACCGGCAGCCCAGCCGGTTGCCCTTTTTATGGGAATCTGGAACAACCCATTACCACCACCACCATCCCCCCCTGCCCCAAATTCTTGACAAGTGGGCGATGCTGCAGGCAGGCACTCTGGCAAAGGGGACGTCTGGGTTTGGGTGCTTCCAGGCGGTTTCTATCTTCTCCCAGTGTGGGAGGAAGAAGGGATGTGTGGAGGAGGGAGCAGGGACAGCATCTTGTCTTTAGCAGTCAGGGGATTAAATGCCTTAAACCTTAAAAGAGGTAAACAGTCTGCTTTTGTTTGGGTGGGGAAACACCAGGCCTTTTGTTTCAGGCCCTGTTTTCTACAAAGCAGAGATGAACTTGTGCTCATGGTTCTTCATCTTGTGGGAAAGGGAAAGGAAAAAAGCATTGAAAAGTTGGTTCCAGCACCTTCTCTTTGTGGAAGAGACCTGAATCGGCACCCAGCAATGGCACCCAGCTTCCATCCCAGCCTGCCTACAGGGAGGGTCATGGCAGGGAGATTTGGGGGAGTCCCAGGGCAGGAAGCCCCCATGGGGATGGTGGCACCCATAGCTCTCCCTCCCCTTCTGCCACTCCAATTCAGGGCTTCAGGCTCATGATAGTGAGGACCATTGTATTTTTAATTTGTTTAAGGGAATTAAGCTCATCTGTGTCTGACTACTCACATTACCTCCACTTTCATTAAATTCTGAGCCGCTTGCCTGGTTTCCTTTGGCTCTGGCAGGGCTTTGGCATCACAGGGAGATCAATATCCTGCAAAGTCAACACATGTTGGTGCCTGGGGAGCAGCGGGAGACCCTGTCAGCCCCATTCTCGCAGTGGGGGGCATTTTTGGTCACCCACCACACCAGCCCTATGGGGACCTGACGCCTTGTGACCAGCCACTGATTCAGGGGTGGCTCAGGGAGGTGGCCTTGCCGGGAGCTGGTGGCGCTTGGCACCAGGCTGCAGCCAAGCAGGATTGGTTCATCCCAGTGGAGGAAAGAGTATTCCATCCAAAGGTTGGATGGAGGTGGAGCAGAAAGCCCCTGGGGTGCACCAGGAAGTAGGTGGGAAAGGCTCTTCTAGACCCCTTCTGCTTTTAATATCAGTCCAACCTGGCTTGAACACGATGCCTAGTGTGGAGGAGCTCCCTGCCTGCGGGGCTGCCATGCCCCTTGCCAGTGGGATGCGAGGGCAGGACTCTTGCCCATCATGTGTTGTCAGGAGGGCAGCACACTGGGAACTGGGGAGTTGCTAGCCACGGGGCCTCTGCCCTCCTGGGGTCCCTGACCTTCTTTGCAGGGTCCCTGACCTTCTTCCCTGATTTCCTGACTTTCTTTCCATCTTTCTTTTGAGATGCTTCTGCAATGCAGCTCGTAAACAGCTGAAAAAGCAGAGAGGAAAGAAGAGAAGATAAAAATAACAGCAGCAGGAGTAGGTTTGAAGTAAATAACAGCAAAACATCAAAGCAGAGGGGGAGTTATGCTCTGAGGAGGTATTTATAGCCAGCTCTGTGGTTCCTTGGGATAAACCTGTGTTCCCATGTGGAAGAATCTTCCCTCACCCCTGAGAGTGTGTGTTTGTGTCCGAGACCTGCAAGTCAGCCCTTCTTCAGGAGCTCCCAGGTGGTTTAAGGCTGGAGGCAGAGCACATCCCCGCAGCTTTAAGAGACTACTCAGGAAGGGCTGATGCCCTCAGTAGGCTCCAAGCCCAGCTCTCTACGGCGCTGAGCACCGGGGCCAGGCTCCTGCTGCGGGGACCATCACGCAAGGCACGAAGCAACCCCCACTAACAGGCTTTAACCCCCCACAGGGTCCTCGATGAGGGTTTGTTTCTCCCTGCAGCCCTCCTGGGTGTCAGATCTGATAGCAAGGCTGATTGCCTGGGAAAAGCCAGCTGCCAGCAGAGTGAGGGATGAGAGATGGCCATGGAGGTGATGCTGAGCATCGTGACTCAGCTCCCTCCATCATCCCTGCTGCAGTGAGCATTAGGCGAGAGTCTGGACTGCTCAACATCCGAAACCTGGCTCTCAGCTAATGGAGACACCCTGATTATGTGTGTCTGGAGCAATGCCCCAAATCCCTGGGCTGATGGTGTGCAGGGAAGTGTTTTGGAGCCTGGTTCAGCCCTCTGCAGCTTGGACCATATGGGCAAAGGTTCTTGGAGTGCACAGCATGGTTTTTTGGTGCAGAAATGACCAGGAGATGCAGGCAGCATCAGAAAAAGTGTCCTTGGGTGGACGTAGTGGGCAATGAGGAATGTTTCCACACTCCAGCGCAGGACATGCTTGTGGCTGGGGGACACAGTAGCAGTGACCTTTTCAGCTGCTCCCTGCCCCTGCTTTGGAAAGCTACAGCTTCTCTTAAAGTATCTAACCCCATGAAAGATACTTTGGAGGGATTAAAAGGGTTTGGGGGATTTAGGGCTTTGAGGCAGAGCAGATTGGCAATAAACCCTCCAGCCAGCTGTGCAGTATCCCTATCTCTTTTGGAGAAGAGAAAGCCAGGGGAATTTCCACCCTCCTGAAGCCCCAGAATGTCTTCCCTCCTTGTAGCCATCTCCCAGACCGGGTGAGCAGCCACCTCTCTGCTGGGCTGCAGCAGCAAGGGCTTCTGCACGCCCTGGCTGCTGCTCTCTAATCAGACACGGGGTTTGCAATTAAGCAACACGGAGTACCCTGGGGACAGAGCCTGCTGTTTGAGCCGAGCTCAGACGAGTTCAGGGAGGGAGAGACCTGATTTCCCACTTAGCAGACAGGTCACGATCGGTGGATTCATTGATCCCAGAAAGTAAAGCCTCCGCTTCATTAGAGACACACTGGTGATGAACGCGGCCTCAGGGAGCGGGGAAGCTGCTGTGAATCCTTCCCTAAATGTTGTCTCCGCCGGGCTCAGAGTGCAGATGCCGGGAAGCTCTTCTGACAGCTTGGCTTCCTTCAGAGGGAGCCTGCTCCTTCCCACAGTACCCATCACACGTGTGGCTTGTGGGACACTGGAGCTCCCTGGAAATAGGCTGGAGGCTGGAAAGCTGCCCCTCTGTGTCACCTCCCTCTGCAGTTCTCCCCACCGATGCGTGACGAGGGCACGATGCCCTGGGTTAAGGCAACGTGAGCTGTGGCCCTTGCCAGGGCAGAGCACTGAGGTGAGACCCATGGCGGGGGGTGGGGGTGGCTCCCCAGCTCTGAAATGCCCGTGTAAAGTGGACCTGGAGTCAGCTGCAGGCTTCCCACAGCCTTGGATGCTTGCAAGGGGTGTTCACCCAGTAGCATGGCCACAGCAAGGCCGTGGAGGGCTGGTTTGGGTACAGGCAGCACGGGGAAGGCAACCCGAGGTGATGGGAACACATGAACGCTCGGAGAGACCTTTGTGGAAGGTCCTCCCTGCTCTGCTCCCAAACCAGGACCTCACATACACAGTATGTTTTGACTGTAAAGGCAAAGGGGCTGTTGTCATTCCCCTTTGCCTGCAGGAAGGGCAGATCCTGCTCCGTCCTCTGCTGCGTTTCTGATTTGCCTTCCCCAGACCAGCTCTCCCCAGAGGGAGGTTTCCTCGCTGGCTCCTGCCAAGAGTTACTGGCAATAACTTCTCAGTGCCCTTCAATGCAGCTGCTCAAGACAGCAGATGGGGACGTGGGTTGTAGCTGTGCCAGACCGGTTGCTCTGCAAGCCTGGTTCAGGATAAACCCTGCTTATGCAAGCTGCTCCATCTACACCCAAAGTTCCCCTTCCCTCCTGTAGGCATCGACTGAGATACTGGTGTGGTTACTGGGAGCACAGTGGGAACAGCTTCATCAGGGGTAAGCGCTGCCCACAAGCTGGAGCAGGGCCCTGTACCATCCCCTTCCCCGCATCACGACACAGCACGGTAACAACACCCACGGGCAAAAAAAACCAAACCAAAACAAAAACAAAACCAAGGGAAGGGTTGTGAGCCATCGATGTGGAAATTTTGGAGGTTTTCCTGGCTCTCTGTGTGAGGGGAGCCATGCGGGGGACACGGCTTTTAAGGTTTCTGCTCCAGGGAATGGCGCTGTGCTGTTGGTTTGGGGCAGGGATGTGTCATCCCACTCCTGCGGGTGTTAGGGCTCCTCGTGGCTAATTCTTGCTTTCAAGAAAGCTTCTCCCGTGGGCAAACCTGCCTGGCAGGACACCCCAACGCCAACACAGGCATCCTCAGCTTCCAACGGTGACAAGCCTCCCACGCCGTGACACATCCTCTTCGCTGGGGCTGTCGTTCGATAATCGCTCTCGGGGCAGATCTCGAGCTCCCAAGCATTTGGCTCCGGTTCCTGGCTCACGCTGGTACACGGAGGAGCTGGATGTGAAGCATCCCCTTCCCAGCCTGGCTTTCGGCTTGGGAGCATCTCAGGCTTTTGGAGAATTAGGGCACAGGGAGTTGATCTTTGTCACTCCCTGCATCCTTGGGCATTTAAGGGAATGCAAGGAGCAGTTGGGGCATGGAGAGGAAAGGAGCAGCTGCCTCTCTGGATTTACAGGGATCAGCAGCCGAGCGAGTCCCCAGCATTAACCAGGGTGTAACTGGGAGCAGAGTCTGACTCACATACCATATGTTCCCAATCCACCACGTTCAATCAAGCCTAATAAAATTGATAGGGGAGCATTGAAAATCTCGTGATTAATTCTTTATGATCTGTAATAGGGGAGCTGTGTGCCAATTACTCGAGTAAATCATTCATCAGAATATAAATAGAGCTAACCTCCAGCACAAACACCAGAGGATTTCCACTAGGATTGCAGGTCTGGATTGCAGCATTGCACTGCTGGTGACAACGTGTTATCTGATGGAGGACAGAAGAGTATCTGCAATTTTGCTGCTCCCAGCCAAGGTTTCAGCTCTGTGCCCCACTGTTATCTGCTTCTCTCTAGGCGTGCAACGCTGTCCTTTGCCGTGTGTTTTGATGCTCCGTCCTTGATCCTCGTGACCCGTCAGTCCAAGCCCTTGCAGGTTTGCAAAGATCAAACCCACCGGGCTCAGCTTTATGTCAGGGCAGGTTTGAACACGTTCATCATGACATGGGGAAAGGGACACAAAAGACTGGGAAAAAGCCCCCAGCCCCACACTGTCCCCCATCAGCAAGCGACGCAGCTGGGGTGGGACCGGGCGGGTTGCAAGCTCAGGTACTAGAACCCAAGGTTGTCAGCAGAAAGCAGCCCTTCCTGGTGACCACCAGGGCTTGCTGGGGACAATCATGGTACATCTGACTGAAGTGATGGGTGAAAAGGGGGTTATAGGAGCTGCAGGCAAGCAGGGGAGCTCACGAGCTTGTTCTGCTTGACAGCAGCGAGAGTTACCGGTGGAGAGTGGAAGATGAGGGATCTTTATATCCCCTTTTTCCTTTTTTCTCAGCAAGGAAACCAATCCTTTGGCCTGGAAGCCTTCTCCTGGGCTTGTAAAGAGAGCTGTCCCTCTGTGCTGAAGTTGACCTGGCTGCCGTTTCCCAACGGATGTCCCGTTTCTAAGGGAAACCCGCCCGGCAGCACTCCCTGCCCTGGATTTCCACGCTTTGGAGAGTCCCCTGGGTCTCCTCAGCAAACTGGAGCTCGTCGAGCTGCAGCGCCCTGCCAGCATCCTCCACCGGGCTGATGCACACACGCGTCGCCCAGCTGCAGGCGATGAACACGTCAAATGCATGGAAACCCTTCAGTGCCACCATTGTGCCTTAGAGGGACACGCCGCCGCAGCAGATGCCAGCAGAAGCCATGGTGGCCACACTATCACTGCATGCTGTTTAACAGCCACCAACCAGCTCCCGGTCCTCCCTCCAACAGGGCAGCCCATTGCTGCCATCAAGAATGACTTCCTTTAAGTGCTTTCTGCCCAACGCAGGCAACTCCATATTCACCAGTGACCCCTGAGGGCCCTGGTGGGATTTCAAAGGACACTTCCTGGGGGGGTTCAAGCTGACAAGGGACTTGGGAAAGCTGAGGGCAATGCCCTCTTCCTCGGCTTGGTGCTCGGACAACGGGAAGCTGGATAAAAGGCATGCCAAGGGGAGAAGGGGAGGGATAGGGACACAAAGGAAAATCCAGTCCTGCAAAAAGCCCTCTTTGTCTCCTTCACAGCTGCTGGGATGTTTCTGAGGCGGGATGGAGGCCAGCGTGGAGGGGCCCTGCTGCCACAAACATCCCCCCATCCCTCTTATGTGGAAAATATTCCCTGGATCAGGGATTTGGCAGTGGGAATGGCATGGAGGCTCCAGGGTTATTCCCTGCCCCACACACAGTTGAGCTGGTGGTAGGACACTGGGTCCTGCAGCACATGCCATCACTGGCTGCCCCCCAATGTGGGCTGACAGGATGGACACATCCATGACAGCCTCGAGCAAGGAGACAGAGAGACAGCTCACCCCCTTGCACCTCCTCACCATCCATCCCTCCCTCCATCCCTCGCCCAGACCCACTCCTCCTCCCAGCCCACCACGGCATCCTTGTCCTTTCCCAGCTGGCAGCACCAGCACCTTTGGAGAAGGTTTCTCCCTGCTGATTCCCTCCCAGGGGGTGTGGGGGACATTTCCTCCTCTCTGAACACAGCCATCATTGCTTTCCCCACCACGTCCCCTTCGCCCTCCCTGCTGCCCCAAGCACCCAGCTGGTGGGACTTGCAAAATAAACATCCTCCCATCTGCTCCTGCGCCCCAGCCTGGGAGATGACAGAGGCGATAATTACACGCTCGGCACAGCAAAATTATCCAGCGGGAGGGAGAAGAGGCCGGAAACAGCTGGAGATCATCCATGGGGAACGTTGCTCCCACCCACGGTGCCTCCGTGCATGCCTCTCCCCAAACTGGCCCGGCACTGCAATCTGTGCTGGGAATGGGGCAGGGTGACGGGGTCCAGCCCAGGGCGAGCACCCTGAGGGCAGGAGCTGACCCTGCAGCGGGGAGGTGGGGATGCGCTGGAGCAGAGAAGGGTTTGGAGCAGCAGAACTAAGGAAAGACGGTTTCCCGTGGAGCCAGGAGTCACAGCGGGGATCCCTTGCCTCTCCTGAAGGGCATCCTCCAAAGGTGCCATTGTACCAGGGAGGGCTCCATGTGAGCCATCACTCACACGTGTTTATGGTACTCATCAGGGCACAAGTGCTCAGACATCCTGTCCCTTCCTCACTCCTAGGTCACCTCTGGGAAGGACATCAGCAGCTCATTCACGAGGCTTCCTTTGTACCAAACTCCTTTCTGAAGAAAATTATTTCCCCTCAAAGGAGGGTCTGTGAAAGTAGAGACCCTCAGAGGTGTGAGGGGATGATACTGCCCGATTTCCAACCAGGACCGTGGCCCATGAGGTGTGTTAACCAGAAACCTCCTAGAGAGCAGCGAAGAACAGAAATAATCTTGGTATGAATAATAACAGCAATTAAAAACAAAAAAAAAAAATTACACCTGCTGAAGGGGATTAGGGCGCAGTGAATTGTCCTTAAAATAGATCCAGACCTTGATGGCTTTACATTTTGCCCTGGAATGAGTAATATTGGTCAATCAACACTTAATTTCCACAGCCTTTCCCATAGGAGGAAAAAAACCCACTGGAGCTCTTTCCCTCCCTCTGGCCCTAGTGTGGGCGCCGATCAGGGGCAGGGGACAGGACAAGAAGGACAGGCAGGGGGACTGGCAAGGGACCAGCAGGACCAGGCAAGGGGACAGGCAGGAGGACAGGCAGGGGGACAAACAAGGGACAAGCAGGACAAGCAGGGTGCGGGCATAGGGACGGGCAGGCAGGTCCTCTGCCGCCCGCAGCATGCTGGCACCCTGGTTTCTCGCCCTCTCTCCCCGCCGGGCTGTTGTACTCCCACTCCCACGCTCGGCCCGGCCGCCAGCCCCACGCCAACTCCCCGGGGGGGCCCAGGGGCCCCGTCCCTCCCGCCCCGGTGTGTGTTGGAGGTTGGGGGGGGGAGCCGACCCGCTCCGCGGCCCGGTTGCTTCACCGGGCAGGGTCGAAGTCCAGCCGCCGGCAGCCCGGGCCGCCCT
>VZTM01015585.1:51467-104767 GCA_013400555.1 Jacana jacana | reverse complement strand
GCTCAGCAGGACTGGTTCACGGGGGAGGGTGGGTGGGTGGGTGGAAGGTGGCAGTAACCCCCCGGGCTGTGTCTAGGGGTGCAGCACACCCCAGGGATGCTCGGTACCCCGTGCCTGAGATGCAGCCACCATCATCCCTAGCCTGCTTCCACCCCGGCACGCTCTGGACACGTGGCAAGGGCTGCACTGGCACCGCATGGGAGTCCCGTGGGTGCTGCCGCCAGCTTGTCCTGATGCCCATGCAGCTCTTGCCCTGCCCTGATGCCCATGCAGTTCTTGCCCAGGTGCCCATGCAGCTCTTGTACAGATGCCCATGCAGCTCTTGCCCTGCCCTGATGCCTATGCAGTTCTTACCCAGGTGCCCATGCAGCTCTTGCCCTGCCCTGATGCCTATGCAGTTCTTACCCAGGTGCCCATGCAGCTCTTGCCCTGATTCCCAAGCAGCTCTTGGCCTGATGCCCCTGCATCACTCTCCCTCCCTGACTTCAGGGCTGAGGGCAAGCAGGCAGCATTTGCCACTGTTATTTATCACCCATCATCGGGGAGGAGGGAGCAAAGTTGGATGTTCTGTGCCTGTTACGTGGCTGTCCCGGCCGCTTGCAGAGACAGCTCATCCTAATGGGCTCCCTTTTTATCCCTAAAAGCACATCCTAAGGCACAGGCCAATCTGCCTCCCGCTGGCAACGGTGGGTTTGGTTGTTGAGGAGGAGAAAAGAAGGCAAGAGCAATGCTAACGATGTTGCCAGCCAGGAGTTAGTAGGTCAAGAAGCTTTTGTTCAGCCCGTGCTGGCGGTGTGCTCAGCGCTGTACGAAACGAGAGGAAAGAAGCTGTCCTGGTCCCACGGGTCTGCAATTGAAGCAGGACCAGACAGTTCGGCCCCGGCGCCGGTGTGGCTGTCTGGGTGCCGGGGGTTACGGCATGAAGGGACCAAGTCTGATGGCAAAGGACTGCTGGGGGGCAGCGGGAGGGGAGATGAAGCCGGGGAGGGTGGAAGTAGGGGGAGAGGGGTCAGGATCAGGCCCTGGGGGCTGTTCCCTTCATCCCTCTCCAGCACCCATGTCCTGAGGGCTGGGACAGAGGAGCCCCAGGAGCTGGTTTGAAGGCAGCCATGGATCCCTGTGAGGAATCCCCTCTGTTTCACTGGGGCGGTACGGCCTGTGCTCCTGCACTTTGCACCACGGGCATCCTGGGTGGCTGGATGTGCCCAGGGCTAGCGTGGGAGCCGTTCCCAGGGCCTTTGCTCTTGGCTAGGAGAGATGGCAGGTTTAGCAGCCCCTTTCCGTGAATCCCACTGTGCCTCTGGTTCCTTCAAAGAACCTGTGAGGAACCGGGGGGATTTTCTCTCCAGGACAGGTGAGGTGGAACCGGTGCCATTTGGAGCCTTTCCTGTCCCCTGGCATCCAAAGGACTTGCAAACACAGCTGTGTTTGGGAAGCAAAAACCTTCCACGTCTCGATGTTGTCTTGATTTCGATTCAAGCGAGGGAAGGGCTCGGGCTGGGCTATTTTGTCTTTTGTTTTTAAAGTTTTTCTTGGGGAAGAAAAAGAAAAAAGGAGATGCTGGCTGTTTTTCATCCAAATATCACTGCAGGGAGAGGGGGCAGGGAGGGAGAATGGCTTTATTGCACGTAAAAATGCTGACAATGTCAGGGAGCCGTCCTGGGGAAAATACCTCTTTCTTAAAAGGAGAGAAGGGGAAAAGCAATAAGCTTTAAGGGGTTGTCTTTGCCATTAATTAAGACAGGAAAGTCTTTTGCAGCTTCTTGCAATGCAAATCCATCCCCCCTCACTGGGGGAGGTTGGGGGTTGCATCACTCTTGCTTTATGGAAGGCAAGTTCGAGGCTGGCGCAGTTCGGTGCTTGGAGTTTCCACGCAGACCAGCATCCCTGGGACAGTTCTCCTGTCCCCAGGGACACCGAGTTGCTGTGAAATGGTGCTCCCTTCCCTGTGGCTTGGACACACACTTGTGTTGGCAGCTGCTCCAAAGGACTGGTGCTTGTCCCCACAGCAGCAGTGTCCTCCCAGCACCCGTGTCCTTCTGGGCGCTGCTGCAAACGCGGGGCTTCCAGAGAGCCTGGTGCCCCCCCAAGGTGCGGGGAGGAGCCCCCACCCCACTTTTTGGCTTTGCCCTGACACAGTGCTTTGAGGGCCATAATAACCACGTTGTTTGGGGGCAATTAAAGATTTGTCTGCTCCTGCAGGGCAGCTGATGGGTTTGGTTTGAGATGAAGTGCCCTGTATTCGGGTGCAATGCCCGATGCTCCCGTGGGAACCTGCACCCCCAGTAACTGGCTCTCCCTCCCCAGGTGGATGTGACAGCCATGGTGTGGCTCTTTGGCTACGTGGACGTGACCGATGCTGGCTTCCTTGCGGCTGTCCTCTCCATCGCCTTCAACCCCCTCTTCTGGAATGTGGTAAGAGCTGCTTGCATGCCATCTACTCCCATTACTTTTAGCCTTCCTTTTCCAGCTACAGGGGGATGTCCTTTGTGCCACACTGAAGGAAAAAACACTTTTGGGGAAGTCTGCTGGGCTGAGTGGGGTGAGCGGTGCTCAGTTATCAGGCGTTAGGGGAGCAGGGAGCTGCGCTGCAGACGGAGCTCCTGGAGCTGGGGGTGGGCTGTCACAGGTGTCGTGCGGGAGGTGAAGGTGGGACCTGGCGTGGGATGCAGAAGGAATTAGAAGCTGAGCCTGGGAGAGAGGGCAGAGCAATCAGACCCATCCTTCAGCCACCTCCCTCCCCAGCAGCCAGGCACTGGTTGGCACTGGGACTGAGCATAAACAGCGTTAGCCCCCGGTGGGGGGCTGCGCTGAATGCATTGCCTGCTGCTTCCCCTTGAAATTTGTTGGCAGCTGGTTGTGTGGATGGCAGGATACAAAAACAGTCAGCCCAAAGTTAACCTGAAGAAATTCCCCCTCCATCGTGCCGCAAAGTCTGGCAAAGAGCTGCAGAACTTGGAGCGAGCCAGCCCTAAGCAGGAGAGGTGATACCTGTGCACGGGTGGTGCTCGCTCTCTCGGTGGGGGTCATAGCGCTTCGGGAGCCGGGATTGCAAGAGTCTCCGCTGCCCTTTACCGCTGTGGTTTTGCTACCTCCCTGCCAGAGCAGTGAGAATCATTGCCAGCCCCGTTTCAGAGCGTTGCAGAGCCAGTGTGGCAAGTGGAGACCCCAGGCTGGCTGCCACAGGAGGTGACTCCCACCCCGCAGCACCCTTGGCAGCACAGCTGAATGTGGGGTGAAACCTCCCCACGAGCGCTTACGGCAATGGGATGTCGTCTCAGCCAAGATTCCCAAAGCCACCCGCCAAACCTCCCCGCTGGGCTTCTCACCCTGGGGAGTTCTCCTTAAAAAGGCTTTATTTTTCCAGAGGGGGAGGACTCGGCTCTCTCTGAGCACGGGGGCTCTTGAGATTGTTTCACGCTGGGCTTTGGAAAAGCGAGGCTCTCCTGGCTGTGAGTCACTTTGGAAACCTCTGTCGGAGCTCTTTGTTGCAGCCTCCCTAATTTTTCATGCAACTCGTTATTAAAAAGTCTCACGGTGTCTGAAATGCGAACTAGAATATGCCACATTATTTCGGCTGCGGAGTCATCATTTAGCATAAAGAATCAATGAACAAGAAGATTCAGGATGTGGTCTCTGGGGGGAGAGACCGGCTCCAGCGAGAAACTGCATAAAAGAAAGAGAAAAAAAAGTACTTTATTAGCGTCTGCTGCTACGCCCGCGACTTGTGGGACGCCTGCAGCTTGGGAAATAGCGTTGCTTTTTGGATCAAGAGTTTGGCTGCTGTTAAAGGAGAGGGAAAGCTGATGTAACAGCAGGAAGTTCACTGCTCTCTGCGTTGCTGTTGTCCCCTTCCAGTGTCTGAAGAGCATTGCCGTTGGCGGCAGGTGGCACTGCAAGCAAGACGTGCAGGGCCTGTGCCGGGCAGCAGAAGGCATCTCTGCATGGGTTTGCAGTGAGGAACCCGGGTTGGTGTGTTGGTGGAAAGCTCTGGGGAGGTGAGCTTGCCGCTAGATGCTTCCCCAGCTGCAGCTGGGCCAGGTGGCTCTCGCAGTTCATGTGCTTCCATCCATGCGCTTGCTCTGCCCAGGCCCCTCAGCATCTCCCTGGTGTTTCCAGGCTCTGCCCCACAAGCATGTGGCTCACACCAGGTTCTTGCTGGGGGTCTGTGGAACCTGCACCCCTGAGTAGTCTCCCGCTCTTGGGTGTTTTTTAGCAGGAGTGGCCCCAGCCATCCCTGGATTTTCCCTTTACCTCCTCACCATCCTTTTTTCCGTGTGATTGGTGTCCCCTGCCTGCACCAAGCCAGCAGCTCTTCTTTTTGTTCTCTGCATCCCTGCACAGGCTCCCTTTGTTTTTTTGCTATTTGAGTTCTTTCCCAGCAGCTGAGATCGCTTCTGCATCTGAATTAGTTTGGGCTCGCAGGAGCTTTAGTGCAAAGGTTGGATTTCTGTGCAGTGCCAAGCACTCGCTGCTCTCTGTGCTTCACGAGTAATGTGGGACCCTGCTCCAAACCCCTCCTGTGCATGAAATTCCTGATTTGCCTAAAAATCGGGTGGGATGGATGCATTGATTTAGTTCAGTGTCTTAATTCCCCTTTTCTGCTGAACTCCGGCCAGGTCTGCCTCTTTGCAAAGTTTGGCGCCGGGTTGTCCTCGCTCTGCAGCGTCTCTGAATAAATATGTGGAGGGGAGAGCCCGGCTCCGTGTGGTGCTTGGCTGATGGAGAGGCACGTCCCGAGGCTGTGAGCATAGCGAGGCGTTTGCCCAGCTAAGCACCGGGTATGTTTCTTTGGGACAAAACCTGCAGGGTTTGGGAAAGAAGCACAAACTCTGAAGGCTGTGGGGGATTGTGGCTTCGGAGAAAACCCTGACACTCGGTCAGGTCGATTTATGTACTTTGGTTAAGAGAGCAATTTAGAAGACCAGAGCCTAAATGGGGCAATTTGCAGGACTCCAGCCAGGCTGCGCTGATGCTCCCTCCTGTTCTCTTCAGGGATGAAAAGTTCTCCAAAAAAGGCCTTAAGACTCCTAATTCCCACCCTCCTTCCTGTAGGCAAGTGCTGGTGGGGGTACCGTGAATGTCCCCCCAGGTTTGCCTGCTGCTTTTCCCCACTAAAACCGGGGCTTGCACCCCTTCTTCTGCTCCCCCTCCCCGTGCCAATTAAAATCCTGTCTGTCCTCGGGCAGCCCCCAGGTTACGTTGTCCGTGAGCACAGCTTGGATATGTTCCTGTGCTATTTTCTGGGGTTTTTTTTCTTTGTTTTCTTTTTTTTTTTTATTATTATTCATCTCTCATCCTCATGCTGTCTGTGCTTTCCCACCCACCGTGGCTGTTACGAAAGGAGCTGCTGGGAGCCACGATCCCATGTGAGACACAGCACAGGCGAGGCCCCAAAAGGCAGCAGCGGAGCTGTTTCGGGGATGAAGTTGCTTAAAGCTCCACAAGGGATGTTCAAGGCAGCCGGGAGACCTCAGGCTCCCGTGGGGCTGTCGAGGGGCACCCGGCGAGGAGTAGGTGCGTCGCTGGAGCCGTGCCATGAAACGTTAATGAGGTCAGAGCGATAGAAACTTCAATAAATCCCCATCTGTGTTGGGAAAGCTGCGGAACGGTGGGAGAAACTTCCCGTGCCTTGGTGACTAAGGAAGGTATTAAATAACAGCTCCTCGGGGACAAACATTTTCGAGGCGGGAGAGGCAGATAACCGCACGCGGGAGCCTTTGAAGGGCTCGCTGAGCCTTGGCACACGGGGAGTTTCTAGAAAGCGGGAAGGTTTCTGGTACCTTCTCAACAACAAACAGGCCAGGGCCGTAGCCGTCAGCCGGGTAGTCTGACGTCCGTCGCCACGCGACTGAGTTTCAAGTAGGGAGCACGTCCCTCAGCAGCCCTTTCCTTGATTTGAGCCTCTTAAAAATTTACAGCTGGCGTCACAGGCAGATTTAGAAACGGCACATCTTCAGCTGCCGCCCGAGAGCTTGCTCCTCCCGTCACCTCTGGTGAGGTGACACCCGTGCCTCTCACAGGAATCTGCAGGGCGAAACCTCAAATGTCACGGTTAGGAACGGGCTTAGCATAATTCAGCATGATTTTAAAGAAAATGGACCCCATCGGACAGACGTGATTTTATTCTTCAAGGTTGCAGCTTTTCCTCTTCAGGGTAACAAGATCTCTGTTCTAGACTTCTGTCAAGCGTTTAAACTGCATGAGGGTTTTGATTAAAGAAGTAGTTGCACAGGGACCTGGGCTGACAACGCCTGGCTCCTGATGGATGTGTATCTCTTGGTTCATTTATTTTTAATTTCCCATCCTTTTCTCCTTCTTTGGAGACTAGAGGAATCTGGCAAGAGGATAAGGAGTGCTTGTGCTGGAGGGGAGGGGGCAGTTCGCAGGTGCCGGCAGCCCGATTTCACCTACCTTTGACCACTTCTTGCTAAACTGGGGGGAAGGTGCCTGGCCCAAAAGCTCCCCACGCTGCTGGGAAGCGGCCGGGAGCTCAGGAGCTGTCGGGATTCAGACCTCAGTGAACTCTAAGAAACTTTCTTGGGGTGGGAGAATAAAGCCTGACGCTGGGGGATTTCGGCAGCTCTCGCTGCCTGTCTTATAGAAGGGAAGGATTTGAGTGGGGGTTTGATGGCTGTGTGTTAGCACCTGGCTGGGGAAAGGAAATGGCAGGGCATGAAGTGGCTGTGCGAGGGCTGGAGCGGGGAGGCAGAGCCTGGCGGGGGGTACATCTGGGCGAGCTGAGGTTTACGGGGTTGGGAGATGAAGGAGTCGGAGTTGATTTAATGGTCTTTTCTGGCCTTCGCATTTTGCAAACCTGCCAGAGTTCCCCGGGCTCCCCTGCAAACCTCTACCTGCAGCTGTGGGGGAGAGCAGAAAAACAGCCCTCAAACATCTTCTGGAAAGTGCTTTTAGATCCCGTTGTAGAAGCCACGGCACAGCGACGATGATTATCTGCTTACAACAGATGCTAGATCAATAGCGGGGCTTCAAGCTACGCTGCGAGGCAATTGACTGCAGAAAGTGTTTCTTTATTGGGGTAAAGCTGGGTTTTGCAACGAGGCTCGGATTCGCTCTTACATCTCCGGTTTTAAAATGTCACCCCCAGCTCTGATGCCTTTCATCCTTTGTGCAGCGAGAGAACGCACATTATTCATAATTGGACTCTCTACCAGGCAGCAATAGCCGTTTTCATTTCCTACAATGCCTGAGAAAGAGCGAGGATTTGCTTTTTTCTTTTTTTTTTCCCCCCCCCCTCCTCCCCAGCAGCATTTAGTGGCAATTTTATTCCGAGTGACTTGGTAACGCTTCCCACTCGGGCTCCGCAGCGATGCTGTAACGCCAGCGGACGGCATCGATTCTCCGGCCGTCGTGTAACCGAGCGATTCCCGGCCGGGTGTGTAACACTGTGCCTTGTTTGGCTCCTAAATTTAGCTTCTCCAGCGTGTCGGCACCGCTGCGAGCCACATAACAGGTACCGAAACTGGGTCGCATCCTCCTGGCCTGCTGGCTGGAGTGACACAATTAGGAGCGCTGTCACCTTGAGGGAGAGGCACATCCTTCATCCCAGCGCCGCTCCCCTGCGGCCTCCCAGCCAGGGCTGGTGGTGTTGTCATCTAAATCCTCTTGAAGAAGCTGTGCGGTAGCTTTTTACGGTGTCCTTGCAGGCTGAGCTGCCTGTGGTGGGGACTGGGAGGGTAGGGGAGGTGATGGGGCCCAGCCTGAATTGGCAGCTGTGAGCTGAGCTGCTTCATCTGTGTGTCGAGCCAGGCAGGGTCTCAGCCCTCAGGGCTCCATTCGAGCTGCTGCCCAGCCACCGTGCTGGTGGCAGGGTGTGCTTGGGTGACCGAGCCGTTCCCGTGCCTGATCCTGGCGTGAATTTGGGATCCAGCTGGTGTGCGACGTGCCTGCTCAGCATTTCCCTAAACTGAGGTCAGAATCCGCCTCTCACCTCACGGTCCCCTGTGGGTCGTGGCCAAGCTGACCCGAAAAGCAGCCTCCTTTTTTTAGCTTCTGCAGAATGCTTCTCCAAAAACCCAGGGGGTGCTTGTTGTATACACTGGACTTTTCTTCTTTACTGTTTTAAAAATAAACTGCAGACTGCTGGCAGCCCTGCTGGAATAAGTCAGCACAGGCACAAAGGATGAAAAAATATATTGAAGCCACGAGTCTTGTTTCCATATGCATCAGAAGTTTCTCTGTATGCCCTAGAAGCTGGGAGAGGCCCTGTCCTCTCTCTTCTTCTCCATCCCTGTCCTGCCACACTGCTGCTAAATAAAGTGCTCCTGCTGATAAAGTGTTGCTCAAAGATGTTAGTCTATAAAACAGCAAGTCTGTGACCACCTGCATCCCACAGAATAAGGTAAAAAGTGTGGCTGAAGGCCAAAAAGAAAGCAGTGTGATCTACCCAGACTTGGAGGCTTGGAGGACCGCAGGTCTTCCCGTGTGGCAGCGTTTTTGCTTAGCCCCAGGGCTGGAAGCTGCCAGAGAAAGGGAGAAAGCCATTGCCTCCCCCAGGGGCATCGGCTGTCCCAAGGCCGGACGGGGGCTTCCCCAGCTGTGTGCCTGCTGCAATCACAGACGTGAGCTGGGTGTTTTCTGGCTGTGCCACGGCGCAGACCGTTTAGCAGAAGCCTGCCCAGTTCCCAGAAGGATGGGATCTCCCAAAATAGGCTGCTTTGACGAAGAAACGCAGAGACACGCAATCTGCTGGGTGCTCCTGGGAGGTTATTTCCGTCAGACCCACTGCCCGGCTTCCATCACAATGTAATTGCACCTCCTACGTGCCTGGAGACTTGTGATGGTTTCATGGTGAGGGTGCTGGATCCTGTTAATGGCAAGCTGGTGGCACACAGGGCTGACACCCCAAAGAAGTTGCTTCTTCATTTTCTGTATTTTTGACCCCCCTGATGAACTCCAAGGGGACAGTTATCTCCCGTTGCTCACATGGTGGTAGCAAATGGGTAGTAAAGCAGATTAGTAAATCAGTAAGGCAAAACCCTCCTGCTCTTTTCCATCTGTATTGTGTCCCCAGTGACATGAGTAGCTGGAAATGGCAGGAGCATCCCACATCCCTGCTCTCTTGAGTGTGAAACCAGGTAGTTCAGCAGCCCGACCACAGCAGCATTTGGTGGGCACCGGTTCCTGCTAAATATCAGGAGCCTCATCCCAATTAAAGCCAACAAGTATCTGTACTCCCCCCAGGGCTGCCTGCCCACATCATCTCCCTTAAATTCCCTTTTCTAAGGTATCCTGACAAAGCTTTGAAACCCCTGTGTCCCAACCTGGGTAGAAATAGTCAGGTTTTGGAAGCTTTGGGGATGAAATAGCCCTACCCAGAGAGCTGCTGCCTGGTATTCCTTTTCCCTGCCAAGCCATCCAAGCCTCCATGCTTGCTCACGAGCAGGAAGAGGGGCAACTCTCTTAGAAAATGATGAATTTGGTTGTCAGAAAGGCTGGAATCCCCAGACTTATGCACCTCCCTGTGGCTTCGTCAAACTCCCCCAATCTCCCAGCGAATGCTGGGGTCAGGGAGAGAAAGGCTGGAGGGAGCTCTTGATTTTCCCATGTGTCACTGAAATCGTGAACCTCAGTGCATTACCTACTCGTCTGGATCTGCTAATGTCTAGCTTGGTTCTTTTTTTTGCTTTGAAAAACCTTTTTTGTTCCCTCCTTTTACTCCTCCAGACCAGGGATGATGCAGACGTGGGCTTGTTCTGCAGGTCGGGACGTGCGAGCTGCTGCTTTGTCTGGCTGAAGGGTTTTCACTGGCTGTCTGTGTGGGCACAGTCATTTTTGGTGTGATCCTTTTCTTGCTCTTTTTTTGGGCAGAAAAAGCAGGCTGCGAGCAGCTCACACCCCTGAAGTGGGTGAAAGGGAGATGGGTTTTAGCAATTTTCTCTGCCTTCGGCTCTTGCGGGAGGATTGACCGTCAGGGCTCACAGAACGGATTCGTTGCCTCCTTTGTGCGGTGGGAGGTTTGCTCATTATCTGCCTTGTGCTTTGCTTATAAAAAAAAAAAAAGAGAGCTGTAATTGTAACAGCTCCTTGCCATAAAAGCCTAAAGACATTTTCAGGGAAGGAAAATGCATGCGTGGCTTTTATGATCCTTTCCAGTGCTCCCTCTGCTACTTCTCTCACCTCCTGCCCTTTCTCCAGCATCAGGTCTGTGCCTGCCTGGTGCTCGGCGTGACCACCTCTGGAGCCTCTCCTTTGTTATAGAAATGCCCCTTGTAGAAAGAAAAAGTTGAGCATCCTCCTCATCAGTCTTGTTGAGTGAAGAGGGACCCCAGATTCCACCCCCTCTCCATGCAGTTGGGTGTTCCTGTTCCTGCCTCTTCCCCCGGAGCTGTGTTTTCTGCGGTGGCTCCAACAGCAGATGCTCAATCTGCAAGATCCTGAGGAAGGATTTTGAAATGGGAAGGATTTTGAAATAGGAAAAGAAAGCCTGTCCATCCGTCTGTGACTGCAGTGTTCAGCTGTAACAGGACTGGAGTAATACCAAATCACATCACCATGATGCATGCATGGCTATTCCTTTTAAAAAATGAGTGACCTCAGATGAAATACAGTATTTTGAACTACGATTCATTCCTATTAAGTACCCTTTCCTGTTTATTTTTACCAGGACATTGTTTTAATGACTGGAGAGTTACTCATTTGATTCCCAAGGCTGGAGAGCAGCAGTTTCATTTCGAGATTTTGTCGTGCAATCATGTTCCAGAGAGTGATGTACTCGGAAGTTGAAGCGAGTGCGTTGCCCAACTGAGGAACATTACTTTCCTGCCTGTAGCCATCAGGCTTTGGTCCCTGGTGTGGACGTGCAGGGATCCTTAACTGGAATGACTTGCTCAGCCTCCCCCATCCACCTCTGTGCAGGGCTCTGGTACAAAGGCATGGAGCAAAAGACCATCTGAGGGTTTGAGCTGTGCCTGCAGGGCTCCTATGTGCAGCTCAGCGTTGGGCTTTGAGGCTGTGGAAGGGGGAAGGAGCTCCCCTGGGGTGCAGATCACTGGCTTTGGGGATGATTCATTGTTCGCTCAGCTTTTTGGGTTCCATTTCTTGCCTTGGAACAAACACTGTGGGGCACGTGGCTACACCCTCCAACACCCACAGGAAGCCAGCAAGCCCGAGGGGCTCTGATGGTTGTATTTAACCCTTCGGTTTGTTGTTCCAGTGTTGTGCCGCCCGGTGTGAACATCTCATCCCCGAGGAGAGGGGGAACAGAGCAGGCGGCTGCCCGCCGTACGTAAAGTTCAAACTGTCCCTCTCTATTGTTGGCCGCCGGGACGACGGCAGCGTCGCAAACATGCGTGTCCCCAGCACCGTGGGAAATGTTCCCAGGGGAGGCTTAACACGGAGCGTGGAACGTGATATGTCGAGTAGCCAGAGGACGGGAGGCCAAAATCCCAGCCGGTGCAACCAGTACCTCTTTTCCAACGAACTCTCACTACTCTGTGAAGGGGTGTTAGGTTTCTCTTGCATTTTGTGTTCTGTGAGGTCTATTTATTTATTTTTTNCCCCCCGCTCTCCTATCACGGCCCCTGGGGGAGAGAGGAGTGAGTACACGCTGTCCAAAGGACGGGTGTGTTGGGCGTCCTTATTAGCAGACTTATTCCAGAGAATTAAACCCTAATTTCACAAAAGGGCAGCAAAAGAGCGGCTGCAGCCCTGGGAGACGCCGAGCTCGCTTCCCGTGTTGTTTGCAAATGGCACACAAAGTCCTGGTCCAAGACTGAT
The DNA here is from genome assembly GCA_013400555.1 of Jacana jacana. Classification (NCBI taxonomy): domain Eukaryota; kingdom Metazoa; phylum Chordata; class Aves; order Charadriiformes; family Jacanidae; genus Jacana; species Jacana jacana. Next base: position 93,028 of record VZTM01015585.1, on the reverse strand, counting down.
GGTCCTGGGCGTCGGGGTATTGCGACCAAAAGAGTAATTGTCGTGTTTCTTTGCTATTTAAAACAAAAATTGCCGAGTAGAAATTTACAAGAAAACCCGTCATGTCTCTGCCATGCTGTCGCTTGTGCCTCCACTCGTTCTGTTCTCGGTTTTAGGCAGGGTTTTAAATTGTTCCTGATCGTCTGCCACTTCACCTTCTGACATCCCCGCTGCAAAATGGGCCTCTGCGACACCCGTCATTGTCTCTCCCTGAATTAATTGTTGTGTGTAATTGCGACCTGCTGCAGGACGCTGCCTTGCTCTATTAAAAAGAGAGATGCTAATGAAGAACATTGGGTACCATATTACGGGAGAGCCAGGCTCGACTCGCTGGGACGTGTACTTGGCGTGCTGTTATTGCCAGCCCGGGCAGAGCTGGTGTTTCTGTCTCCCGTCAGTCACTGGCTAATGATTGTAATTTTTACTTGCTGAGAAACTCTGGATATAATGGACTTCATTAACGGATACGTGAGATGCTACCAGACCTGCATTAGGGGGAAGAGAGGAAGAAAACAACCCCTGCGTGGAGGCAATGTTATTCTTTATTTGTAGCCATAGGAGTGATCCAGAATTAGTGCCGGGTTCGGCGCTGTGGCTAATGAGCTGGGCTGAGCTGGAATCCAAGCAAACCTATTAAGGAGAGCAAAAGGCAAAGGCAATGCCTGGGTCTGGGTCTGCAAACCCTCACATCACACACAGAATCCCAGGCTGCTTTTCCGTCCTCTCCATGGGGCTGTGTGGTGGCCTGATGGTGTGTTTGCTTCTCAAGAGGCTTCTGATGGCTGATCATCTCCAGCTTTTCTCTGTCACCATCTCTCCTGCCAGCTCCTTCTTACTCCTGTGCATTGGGTGAGCTGGAGTGTCTGATTTAATCTTTAAGACAGCAGACCCCAAGTATTTCCACTCCCATGGGCCACGTCTGCTTGAAGAATTGCCTGACTTGAAATACACAATCACAGAATGATACAGGGTTGGAAGGGACCTCTGGAGATCATCTAGTCCAACCCCCTGCCAAAGCAGGCCCACTCAGAGCAGGTTGCACAGGAACGTGTCCAGGTGGGTTTAGAATGTCTCCAGAGAAGGAGACTCCACCACCTCTCTGGGCAGCCTCTGCCAGGGCTCTGCCACCCTCAGAGTGGAGAAGTTCCTCCTCATGTCTAGATGGAACTTCTTATGCTCCAATTTGTGTTCATTCCCTCTTGTCTCTGGGCACCACTGAAAAAAAGACAGGCCTCATCCTCCTGACACCCACCTTGAAGTATTTATAGGTGTTGATATTTATAACCATATACTGCAGCCTCCAGCTCTGGTTTTGGGTGGCAGGCAGTGGCACATCTGCAGGTCTGGCTGGCTGAGGACACAGTGACAGAGCTGGGCACTCACACAGCCCCAGCTACCCGAATGCCTATCAGAGCTGCAACTAAATACAGGTCACACAGGAGAGCAAAAAGGCACTTGAATTGGCTGAGATCCCCGCTACAGCTTTATACCCTCTCTTTGCAGTGAATCAGAGCCTGCAAGAGATGTCAGAGTCGTTAGGTGACCTCAATCTCCTTGTACCTGGAGCCAGCGAAGACGTGTCTCAGTTCAGTAAGAGGATGTTTCTGACATAGGATGCGCTTAGTGAAGATTGTCCATTTTTATTCCAGCTAGAATAACGTGGGTTTTAACCAGGCTGACCTTATTTGCACCAGGGGTAGCGATTAGAGCTGGAGGTTTGCGGCGGTGGTTGGAAAGCTTTAAGGAGCGAGATAGATGCTTTGTGACAGAGACAGAAAACTCTGTCCCCACCTTTAAAACCAAAGCCAAGGCGTTGGAGTCTGCAACGAATTCAGAGGGATTTGACCCCAGAACTGTGGATCCGTTGGGATCCGGGGCCTGATTTGGAAATAACGCCGCGGAGCGGAGGTGCGAAAGTAGAAGTAGAAACAGGACAAAAGAAAAACAAGAAAAAGGGGGAAAAAAAAGAAAAGAGAGGCGTTTGTCTTGTAACGTGGCATTTGTACTGAGCACTTGCTGACAGTGTGGTGCAGCAAAGAGCTTGTCTGCCTTAAATCGATGCCAGTTCAAACATCGTCAGTGCTATTGTTGGACGGCTTTGTTTGAAAATGGCTCTTTTGGGTAGAGGGCCGTTTGTGATAGAGCAGCTGCGTGTGTAACACTTGAGGCACTTTCCCCAGCTTTGCTTTTTTTAGCAGTGTGAGAGTATGAGCAACAGGGGAAGAAAAAAAATATTAAAAATAAAGCAAATAGAGGATGGGAGGTGGGCAGAGCAGTCACTCACCCGAGAGACCGACACACACCTTCTGCTTCGGGTTGGTTTGGGAAGGCGCCTGCTGTGGGACTGCCTGGGCTAAACCAGACCAGTTTCACTTGGAGAAAATGCTCCGAGCTTCAGAACTATGTTTGAAAACGTGAGCCTTGAGGTTTTTTGGATGGGAGCTGTGTGCAGAGAGAAGCTGAGTGTGGGCCAACTCATCTGGGCATGGAAGATGAGGGAAACAAATCCATCAAAATGCCAGGCAAAATGCTTCCCTGTCCTGTACACGAGATGCTCAGCACTTGCTTTCCCTCTGGGCTCCAGCAGAGCCCCAAATCCTCGGGCAGGGGAAGCCTCCGCCTTTCCCTACTCCTGGGATATTATTTCATGTGGTTATGTTACTGGATTAGAGGAGCTGGGTGGGTCCCCCACACAGTCCATGTTCTTCCCGGTGCTTGGCTGTCCCCACCACGTCCCAGACTGGGTCTGGAAAGGGCCTTCCCCATCCCGTGCTGTGCCCTGGAGAAGTCATTATTATTTTCCAAATACTTTTTCCATGGGTTTTTTTGGCTGGGAGAGCCTGTTCGGGCCCTGGAGTCGGTCACCCTTCCCCTGCTCAGTCTCGGGGAGCTGCTCTTCAGGGCTCCCAGTGCCCGCTCTCAAAATTAATTAACACGGCTCTTTCTGGATTACTCAAAATCACCTCCCTTCAGCTTCCAGCTCTTCAGACATAAATCATGAGCTCCTTGCCTCGAGGAGAAACTGTTCAGATTTTTGTGTTGGAAATTGCTGGCAGATACAGCCCATATTCCGTGTCGTTTTTGTTTTTATTGAAGAGGAGAGGATGTGGCTCATGGAACATCGATGGACCCGGGCTGTCTTGGCGTACGTTAAGCAGGGGCTTGTTTTCATTGCAACCAGCTAATGAGATGGTACTTTGACAAATCACATAAACACTATTAGAGAAATGAAATTTATTATCTAGCTGTTTATCATGAGTGGATTCAAGGTAAAGACTCGTGTGGAGGTAATCTCAAGGGATGGCTTTGAGGTAAAGCGTACCTAGTCCTTATGAAACCCTTATCTGTTTACCTGCCGGCTTGTCTTGTTTCCCCACCTCAAGGCTGTTAGCTGAGGTGACCTGTGCCATTTCAGTCCAAGTACTTTCACCGGGGATGGCTGTGAGGGGGGTGTGTGGCATTTTTTAGGGCTAAATTCAGGGACGCTGGGCATCTTTAACAGTCATCTTTCCATGTCTAAAGAAGTGGAGTCACTTCACTCTTCGACCTGTGTCAAAGTGCTCAGACCAGGCACGCTGAACCCCTCATGTGTCTCGCAATTCACTAGAAGAGGTTCTCCAGCTTGTGTTTCATCCTCTTCACTTGATGATTTGGGCGATGGGCATTGTGGGCAGTGAGGGTTTCTCACAGCAGCTCGTCTCAGTGCTGCAGCTCCACAGCCAGCCCCTTGGTTTTGGGGAGGAGCCCACTCTGCTTTCCATTTGTAGATGGTTCTCCTCTTCAGCCTCTTGGGTGTTCTCATGTTTTTGTGCTTTCCAGTCCTCTGGCTCCACGGCAGGAGCCTGTGAGCCTGTGGCTTTTCTCTCCATGAAACTACTCATCACCTGGGTGTGCAGCCCCGTCGTTCCAGCTGGCTCTTCCACGCCGTGGTGTCGCTGTGTAGCCAGGCTACTTACCCAAACCCCATCCCTCCCAAACCATGGTGCTGTTTCTTCTGGCTGGAATAAACAACCACCACCACCCAGAGACTGTGGAAGGCAATGGAAAAGTCTTCCTTGAGTCAAATCGACACCTTCCTTTCCCAACTGAAAGCCCCGGGCAGAGGCAGATGAGCTAAGCTGTCCCGCTTGGCTGCAGCTTGCTAATGGCTGTGACTGCTGTCATACTGGTAGGGAAATGGGAACGGGGAAGAACTAACTGGTGTAGCCTTCTGGAGAGACCTTTTGTAGCTGAGCCAGCCTGTCCACAGCTCTTGGGACACGTCATGTCTCTGATCATCAGTTGGGGGGGTGCCCAGAGCCTCCAGGCACTGACGGGGACTCCTTGCCCTGCTCCAGCTCCATGCACGTGGGCTGTCACCAGTTGTCCCCAGTGCCCATTGCTCATCAGCGGTCCCTCTCTGGGTGCATCTTTTCTTGGTGTATTTACCATAAAAAAGACCTTCACGAGCTGCATGGGCAAAGTCTCCAGCCTGAGTTGTCTCACAGCTCACATGAAACTGTTAAGACGGTGCCTGTCTCTTCTAATACTGCTTCAATGTTTTAATTGCATGAACTGGAAGCTGCTGCTCCAGTACTTAGTGGGAGAACTTTCCAGGGCTTTAATAATGTGCTAAAAAGCTTTTGGGCTCCATTACCGTCTCGTGGCTCTCTGTAATTGAGTGCCTGCAATTTGAGAAGCCTTCAGAGAAATAACTCAGTCTCTAGATCAAGTAGTCCAGAGTCGCCATGGCTTTCTCTAGTGCAGGCAGGAAGCAATTAAACCAAGTGGAGCCTGTGAGGGATGCTGGCAGGAACTGGCAGGAGCTGGCAGCCTGCGACCAGTTCCCCTGGGTTGGGGGATGCACGAGGGGCTGGCTGGTGAAAGACTGGAATAGAATCATAGAATGGTCTAGGTTGGAAGGGACCTTGCAGATCATCGAGTCCAACCATCAACCCAACACTGACAAAACCACCACTAAACCATGTCCCTCAGCACCATGTCTGCCCAGCTTTTAAGTACCTTCAGGGATGTCAATTCCATCACTTCCCTGGGCAGCCTGTTTCTATGCTTGATAACCCTTTTGGTGTAGGACTTTTTCCTAATATCCAATCTAAACCTCCCCTGGTGCAACTTGAGGCTGCTTCCTCTTGTCCTATCACTTGTTTCTTGGGAGAAGAGACTGTCCCCTCATCGCTACACCCTCCTTTCAGGTAGTTGCAGAGGGTGATAAAGTCTCCCCTCAGCCTCCTTTTCTCTAGGCTGAACAACCCCAGCTCCCTCAGCTGCTCCACACAAGACTTGTTCTCCAGACCCCTCAGCAGCTCCATTGCCCTTCTCTGGGCATACTCCAGAGCTTCAGTGGAAGTAAGAAGAAATCCGTTGTGTGCCTCGTGCTGGGAGTCACAACAGATACACATGTATGGACCTCCCATGGGAAGGTGACGGGCACCAAGGCTGGTGCCAGGGAGTCACCACAGCCCAACGCACTGCTTCCTGGCCACTGAGCCCCAGCCACAGGCTAAACCTCCTGGGTTTGGGCCACCTTCCCAGGGCCACGTGTCCACCTGGGGTTGGTCTGGTGCTCACTGGGGATGCAGGGAAGGCAGTTCTGCCGACGGGTGCTTCATATCGTCGCTGCACCAGGAACGTGACTGTGGGGAGGTGACGGCTAATTGCTGCAGCGAGTCAAGGACTGTTTAAGCAGCTAATTAATTCCTCCTAATCAGCCCTTGATCTGTTGAAAACTGCATGGCATTATCTCCTCTGCTGCAACACCTTGATAATTCCTGTCTGAATGGCCTTCACGGAGAACATATTTAAATAAACTCAATAGAGATTTCAGACAGATAGCAACTATAATTACCAGCTTGTACAAATTAAACCGTGGTTTGTTCTGTTCTTTTTCTCCTGCCTTCGCTGCCCAGAGCTCCTGCTAATCATGTTCCTGCTGCCAGTGGCACGCTGGTCCCGGGGGTGTTTTCTGCACATGCCTTCGGAAAGTCGGTGCCCGGTGATGAGGCGGGGGCTCAGCGGGCCAGTGTTTCAGATGAGGCTGCACATGGGCACATGCCAGTCTTGCTGGGTGCTGGTCCTGTGCCAGGGGCTCGGTGCTGTGCTTGGGTTGTGCTGGAGAGCTGCAAGATCTGTCCCTGCACACTCCTGGGGGCTACCATGCTCCATCCTCCACAGGGCCAGCCCTGCAGTTTCCCCTCCTTTCTCTCTTGAGGTTTGCAATCTCCTAGAAAAGTGGAACTTTTCTCACCTAGGAGTGGCACAAGCACTCAGATGTTTGCCTTGAGTGGCCACAGGAGCCCAGGCTGGAGCTTTCAGCCTGGCCACAGTGTTCAACCGGCACTGTCAGCGCTTGCCTACTAGCACATGGGCAATAAACCATCTACACCAAATGTTGCCCAGTGCAGAGGGACCTGAACACGATTCGTCAGGAGCAATACAATCTTTCCACACTCATTTCCTCCTCATGTCCCTCAGGAGAGCCAGAAAGGCTGGCTCCTCCAGCATTCAGCAAAGGTCAGCCAGCCCCGGTGGTCACAGGCGGACCGTGAACGGGCATTTACTTTGCAGCCTGCTCTGCCTTGGCTCCGCTCTCCTGCTTACTCCTGGGGGCACCACAGTCGGAGCTGGGGTCCTCAGGGGTATCTTTTTCCTCCCTGCCTTTTAGATAAACATCATCGCTGCAAGCAGGGTTGTTTTCCAGCATCCAAACAGCGATGGAGAGCAGAGAATGATTAGGTTAGAATCCTCTCTAATGAGGGATTCCAGGGAATTGGAAAGGAAAAATGGATTTTTCATACAGGGGAACAGATCGGTGCCTCTGGCCCCCGTAGGTAGAGGAAGGGGAACATCACGTTCCCTGCCCTTTCATCAGGTTACGAGCTACCCGGGGCACATCTCCTGCGATGGGAGGCGCTCATATGGAGCCACCTAAGTCTGGAGTTGGGGTTTCTCCTGCCCCAGCACCCCCACAGCTGGCCTAGGAGAGCTCAGACTGAAGGATAAAGATTAAAAATTTGCTCAGGTTGGTTTTGTCTGAAGGGTTTTTTTTTGAGTTAGGGCTGGATCATCTGTGCACCCAGGGCTCACCCTGTGCACGTGCATCCTCTTGGAGCCAGGGTGCAGATGTGCCCTGAGGAGCTGAGGATCCTTGCTCTGGGCTTTTCATGGAATTTCTGAGTTTTAGGTCTCTTGGTGGGTTGCCTCCTAGAGCCCACATGATGGGGCAAATACTGCCTTCGTGCTGGTAAATACTGTGAGACAGGTACAGTGAAGGCAGCGTATCCTATTCACTGTCATCTTTTCTGCGGCGTAGTCTTGGGCACGTGAATATTTTCATGCCAACAGTTTGGCCAGGGCAAGAGCATCCCCAGAAGCAGACTGTGCATCTTCCAGCGTGGGTGATGGCTCTGGGATTTCCCAGGAGGTGGGTACAGCCTCACCACCAAGCCACCCAGAGAGTCAGGAAGCAGTCGCTTACCTCAACCCTTCAGTGCCTCGGTTTCCCTTGGACTTTAGGGAGCAGCTAATCCATCCCAGCCTCCCTGGCATGCTGTGAGGTCAGGTTCACCAGCACCCACATGGTCTTCTTCAGATACTATGGCGATGGGGCGATGTGAGGACACGGACCGGGTGATCAGCATTGAGATGCAGAACGTCCCTTAGACCCGAGCCTTTGGGCGATCTGGTTTTGTTCCCCATCTCTGGGGCGAGCCAGATATAGAAATGGAGTCATGTGAAACGGAACAAAGTCTCTATTTCAGAGCTGGGCTTGAGCGAATTAAAATGTAGCGTGTTCAAAAGCCAGCTTCCCTGGATGGCAGACAAAAATAATCAATTTCCTTGAAACAAATACTAAATATTAATGAGAGGCGATGGTCTGCCGTGCACACAGAGCTGTAAAGAGCATTTCCCCTTCATCAGCTGCAGAGGTAGCTTGGCGAGAGGAAATTGCTTTTCGAATGGGTATTAGTGGTCCTTCTGGAGGTGGCTCAGGAAGGTTTGCCTGCCCCAAAAATAAAAAGAAAGAAAAGTCAGATCGTTTCCATTTTGCATCAGAGCAGCCACTGGGGATGCAGGCTGGTGCTCTCAGTTTTGTTTACACACTCGCCCGAGCGGTTGGGGAGATGGCTCGGTTCGGTTACGTAGAAATCGGCCCCAAATTTACGTCGAGGAAACAGCAATTCCCTGGGAACATCAGCTGGCTGTGCCTGCCCCCGGTGAGGGCCAGGACGGACTGCCAAAGGCAGAACATGGGACCCAAGAGCACTCCCTGGCTTCGCAGCCACATCCGCTCATTGATTTATTTCAATAACGAGCATTGGGGGAAACATTAAAAAAAATTACTTACAGCCCTCACTGAGTATCCTAAAGTGAAAGCAGAGGCCTGGGAGCTTTGGAAAAGGAGTCTTGGATTTTTCTATTGCTTTGACCCTTGGGTAAGTCAGGAAACTTCATATTAACTCCGTTTCCAAACTCAGGGGTTGGAAGAAAAATTAAAGCACTCCCTTTCCTCCCTCACCAGGACACATGGCCCTAGTGTGGGGCTCCCCTCTTGATGCTCTGCTTGCCCGTGGGGAGCACGGTGCTGGCCTGGGCTGGGAAAGCGAACAAACATTGGGAATAGCCACAGCCCTCCCCAGGAGGCTGCTGATCTCAGCCCCACCGTGTCCCACACACGGGCATGGAAGATGCTGGAAGCTTTCTGCATCTGTCACGCAGTAAAGAATAACACATTGGCTCATGAGTTTATAAAGCCATTAAGCCAGCTGCGTAGCCATAGGTTGAGCGAGAGCTAATAATAGCTAGAAATGACTAAAATTAGAAAATTAGAACCGAGCCAGAACTAATTAGTTGTTCAAGGAATAGAACCAGAACCGGAACAAATTAATTACAGCTGAAATATCACTGCGGGGCCTGGCGGGCGCCGCCGCTCCCAGCCCCACGCAGGCTCCCGCTCTGCTTTCCTCGGGATGACTCCCGGGCGGGCTCGGAAAGGAGCCCGGGGTCCCATCCGAAGGCTGTGACAGCTAAATAAAAATTGGCGTCTCGTTCCCAGCCGGGGAATCGGCAGCAACACGCTGCAACGTGAGCCGGGCTGCGCTGGGAGCCATCCCAAAGCAGCCGAGCCAGCGGCTGCCCTGAAAGGCTCAGGAACGCGTATGTCCCCTTGGTCCCATCACGCTCCGCCGCTGCCCAGATGGGGCTTTCTAAAGGTGAGGGTAATTAGGAGGCCGCCTTGACGGCTCTCCCCTCTGATCCTGCCAGCGCTGCCGTCTCCTTCAGCTCCAGCTCCGCCAGCGGCTGAGGTGCTTTGCGAAGCGCTCGGAGCCAGCCGGGAGCTGCCGCCCGGGCAAACGCTGCCCAGAATAATTCCCAGGGAGTTAGTGGGAAGTGGGGACCGGTAACTGGCACGTGGCTGCGTTTTTCCATCTGCTCCTCAGTCACCTGTCTGGTCACTTCTCCTTACTTCCCAAAGGTGGTAACTCACCCTATATTTCTCTCTCTCGCCGCACTCAAACGGCAGCGCCCCTTTTAGCAGCAGCATGACGCACAGTGTTTTAAATTCAATTTAGAATACAAACTATTTATACCAGCCAGAAAAAGGCAGTGAAGCAGCTCGCTCTGTCATGAGTGGATTTGTAATTTCAGAGCAATCATTGCATAACTAATTGAATCAGCTCTCAGCATGTGAAATCAGTGCCCTGCTTATCGGAGGTTTTCATCATCCTCCCCTCCCGAAGCCAGCAGTTCCCCCTCCACCAGCAGCACTTTGTGCTTCTGCATCAGCCTGGGAAGAAAGCGGGACCCGCAAAACAGCCTTTCTCCACTCAAATAGAGCCAATAAATTGCTAAATGCATTCAGAGTAGATGAATAGCCGGGCTGCAGGTGCCCCCCAAGAGCTGCCCAGGCTCCGTGCGAGGGAGTGAAGTGCATTTGAAGCTAATGAAGTGCCAGCCATGTCTGGGAAGCAAATTGGTGCCGAGATGTTCTGCTGACTCCCGCTTCATCACCCAGGTGTGCTTGGTTTAGGGTCTGATCCAAACCCCAGGCTTGGCACCTGAAAATGGAGCCTATAAGAGGCAATAGATACAGCAGCAGCTTTCTGAGGGATAGGAGAAAGGTAGAAAATGGTAGCTGTAAGGACTTTTATCAGCTGGGGAGTGAGTGTGCGGGATTTGGTGGCTTGGGTGGATCCAGTCCTGCAGATTTTGGGAGCAGCTCCAGCCACCTGCGTGCAGCAGCCACCCAGGGCGGGAGGGCAGCTCTTCAGCTGCGAGGAGTTTTGGGCAGGGGTCCAGCAGCTTCTGCACAACATGGAAAATTGCAGGTGGAGGAAAGCGCACTGTAAAGGATGCTGATGTTAATGCCTCCCCAGAGATGCTGCCTGCAAGCATGGGAGTCCTGGCCAGTCACCAGTGTGTTCTCTGGGTCACACTGAGACAGCAGGGATGGGTGAAGAGTGCAGAGGAGCCCTTAATGGCTACAATTCCTGAGTGCTAACGAAGGCCAGCTGGTTTGGCCTGTACAAGTGGCGGCAGTTCTCTAGATGAAGTTGGTGGGTATTGTTTGGGGGGAGTTTGGGAAAGTGCTTGTGGACTTTTCTGGAGGTGAGCAGGGAGGGGGCTGTTCCTGTTAGATATGATCCCTGAGACTGGGTGTAAGAGATTGCTGAACCCAGAAAATGAGATCTGGGTGTCCCCATGGCCCACCCCCTACTCAGGGTTCTGCTTTCCTTATGGGAGAGCACTGCCAGGCTGCAAGACAGGGACCTGTTGGCTTTGATGGCCCTGGGACAGCCTTGGCAATGCTCTCAGCTTTGTTGGGTACATGTTTGAGCCATGTATTCCCCAAAACTGATGCTGAGGGTGTTTTCCTTCCTCCTCACCCCCCAATTTAGTGCTGTTGGCTGGCCTGGCATGCAAAGGCACATGCAATACAAGCACTTTTAGGGGCTGGTATGGGTAGGAAAAGGAGCTTTTATCCCTGGGCTTGGTTTGAGCCATGTCCCATCAGTGGCTTCCGCTTCCTTCTTGCACAAAGCCACACAAAGTGTGTGTCCCCCTCCCACAAGGGGCCGAGGTGGTGGGATTCACACTCCTGGGAATGTGCCCAAGCACCTCCATCCACCTGCTTTGTTTTCTGTTGTCTCTTCAGGTAGCCAGATGGGAGCACAAAACGCGAGCGCTCAGCCGAGTCTTCGGCTCTCCTCATGCTGCCTGCTACTGCCTGGGTGCTGTTATCCTGATGCTTAACTGTGTGCGGAGCCACTGGTAAGGAGCTGACCCTACTGCTACCTGTCCATGCCAAGAAATGCCCCTCTAGGGTGGGTGGGTGGGAGGATGAGGGATATTTGCTCTGCCGCGCTGGAGCCAGCCCCAGCTTAACGCTTTTAGGTAGCTGGATACCTTCAGCCAGCAGCTGGGTTATTCCAGGATTTGGAATAAAGATGAGAGATGTGACAGCGTGGCCAAAATCAGGGATTGAACGCTGCAGGTTCCCTTGCTCTGCTCGCTGGGGGCAGTTTCCCCTGCCCTGCCCTGCCCCTGACGGGAGGGCTGTTTGCACAGGATGGATCATAGGGAACAGCAGCATTTCTTTAATTTTCCCTGTAGAAACCATAAACAAAACTAACCCTGTTTTTAAGAAGCCGCAGTTTCCTGTGTAGAAGAGCGGGATTATCTGTGCACTTAGCCAGCAAGTCTCTTTCAACTCTTATCTGCCATCTCTTTAAATACCACCTGTGCTAGCTAACAGTACTGTGTGACTGATGCACCCTACGCCGTGGGAATACGTCCTTTGACGTTCCAAGCGCAGCAGAGAGGTTTGCTGCAGAAGATTTCCTCAATGCCAGCAATTTATCTGCGATCTGGTAGGCTTTATCTTCAACGCTGTTAGGGAGAGACAGGCTCTCTTACTAAATTCCCAGATTCAATTATGCCAGGGTCAGAGCTAATGGGTTGTTTAGTACTTTGGATAATTTCCCAGGCACAGACATCTCAGGTTGGAATTTGCACATGTATTTAAGAGCTTTGCCTTCCTGGAAGTGACACCAAGACCTGCCCTTGCCCTTCTGCGTTTGTCCCAGCAATTGCTTATTGCAGAAGCTTGGAAGAAAGCTTGCAATGAATGGGGCTGTAATTGAATGCAGGCGATGCAGAGGGCATGTGTGTGCTCCACTGGTGTCTTAGTGACACAGAGGTCTTGGATTTCGCTGGGGAATGTCTCAGCAGTCTCTTGCACAAATGACATAGTCGCTTGTTGTCTGGGAAGCAATGCAAAGCCTTGTGCCTGGCTTTAATTGAAAACACAGCTGATGAAGGGGCGGTCTCCATACCCAGTGGTCCTGCTGGCTCCTGGGTGAGTGAGGCTTGCTGGGTCACAGCGAAGCGCTGGTGGGGAATTGCTGGGAGAGCCAAGGAGATCTCATCTGTCCCAGTACTATATGATGCTCTCACCCTGCAGACCCCTCAGTGCCCCCTGAGGCTAGCTGTGCTGGCTCTCCTTTATGTCATGAGTTTGTGAGTGCTGTGGGGCTCATAGGGGGTGGTTCTGCCTGCACGGCCCATGAGTTTGGCCGCGAGGAAAACAGCAAGGTCAACGCAGGGGGCTGGAAAAGCTTCACTTGGATGTTGGTTTTGGAGAAGAGGCTATGAAAAACAGGGCAGGTCACCCCCAGAGAACAGAGATGAGATGAGATACCAGCCCCCATCACTTGCCAGCCCACCCTGGCAGGCCAAGGCCATTTCAGATGATTGCAGCATGGAGTTTATTTTGTCCAGGTGTTTCAACATGGTTGGGTTATTCCCTTGCCTTTCCTTGGCACTGAATTAGGCCCGATGGCAGCAGGCTCTGGAGGCTGTTCAAGCCCTTAACTGTGGGAGCGATGGGATGGTTTCAGGGTGGTGATCAGAGGAGCAGCTGCTGGGCTTGTCCTGAAACACACCTGGGAGACTTACTGCCTCCATTCCCAGCTCTGTAAGCCCTCCAGGGCTGCCCAAGGCTTATTGCTCAAGCCTGGACAGGTGGTGACGTTTGGAAAGGATTTATCCTGCCCCTTGCCATGGCATGAAGATACCAGCCAGGTCCAACCTGGGGTTTGGCTGCCCAGAGAGGGATTCGTGCGTCACACAACACAGGCACTTTGGTCTTGGTGGTCGGTGATGCTGGGAGGGATGCGTCTCTCCCGCTCTCACTATTTCTCTTTTCCCTGTGTTTTATTTTCTGAGTCACCTGTACGTGAGCACATTGATGAAAGCCAGGATTTCCGCTCCTCAGCCCCACGGAGTCAATCCAGCCAGGAAAGCACAAGCTGTACCTTGCACCTCAGCTGCGTGTGGTGGTTAGGGTGGCTCGTGCAGGGCATGCTGGCTACCGATAGTGAGTGAAAAGGCAGCCTGAGGGGGGGGTCCCTCCACCTCCAGTGCTGTAATCCAGCCTTTAAAACTCCTCTCTGCGTGCTTTGGAGACTTTTTATGTGGGTGGGGGCTGCCAGGCAGCGATTGAGGAGCCCACGGGATGTCTCTTTTGTTTTTAAAAACCTGCTTCCTTCTTTTTTGCAACTGAATTTTTGAAAGGCTGTGAGCAGGGGGCGGAGGAGGGGAGGGCAGAGCAGACAGAAACTTTAAGAGTGGGTTGACATTGCGGCTGAAAGCACCCCAGGAGATGGGCTGTGCTGCTTCACAGTGGAACCGGCTGTTCCCTGGAGACTCGGCCACAGGAGCAGGGAGACAGGGAGGGGAAACAGAATGAGGACATCACCATTAATGAGGAAGTGATCAGTGACCTGCTATGCCGCCTAGATGCACACAAGTCTATGGGACCAGATGGGTTACACCCAAGAATACTGAAAGAGATGGCAGACGTGCTGGCCAAGCCTCTCTCCATCATCTTCCTTAAATCGTGGCTGACTGGAGAGGTCCCCATGGACTGGAAGGTGGCGAATGTAACGCCCATCTATAAGAAGGGCAGAAGGGACAATCCAGGAAACTATAGACCTATCAGTCTGACCTCGATACCAGGGAAGATTATGGAACAGGTCATCTTGAGCGCTGTCACCAGCCATGTAATGAGCAGCCAGGGGATCAGGCCTAGTNGGCTGGAAAAGCTTCACTTGGATGTTGGTTTTGGAGAAGAGGCTATGAAAAACAGGGCAGGTCACCCCCAGAGAACAGAGATGAGATGAGATACCAGCCCCCATCACTTGCCAGCCCACCCTGGCAGGCCAAGGCCATTTCAGATGATTGCAGCATGGAGTTTATTTTGTCCAGGTGTTTCAACATGGTTGGGTTATTCCCTTGCCTTTCCTTGGCACTGAATTAGGCCCGATGGCAGCAGGCTCTGGAGGCTGTTCAAGCCCTTAACTGTGGGAGCGATGGGATGGTTTCAGGGTGGTGATCAGAGGAGCAGCTGCTGGGCTTGTCCTGAAACACACCTGGGAGACTTACTGCCTCCATTCCCAGCTCTGTAAGCCCTCCAGGGCTGCCCAAGGCTTATTGCTCAAGCCTGGACAGGTGGTGACGTTTGGAAAGGATTTATCCTGCCCCTTGCCATGGCATGAAGATACCAGCCAGGTCCAACCTGGGGTTTGGCTGCCCAGAGAGGGATTCGTGCGTCACACAACACAGGCACTTTGGTCTTGGTGGTCGGTGATGCTGGGAGGGATGCGTCTCTCCCGCTCTCACTATTTCTCTTTTCCCTGTGTTTTATTTTCTGAGTCACCTGTACGTGAGCACATTGATGAAAGCCAGGATTTCCGCTCCTCAGCCCCACGGAGTCAATCCAGCCAGGAAAGCACAAGCTGTACCTTGCACCTCAGCTGCGTGTGGTGGTTAGGGTGGCTCGTGCAGGGCATGCTGGCTACCGATAGTGAGTGAAAAGGCAGCCTGAGGGGGGGGTCCCTCCACCTCCAGTGCTGTAATCCAGCCTTTAAAACTCCTCTCTGCGTGCTTTGGAGACTTTTTATGTGGGTGGGGGCTGCCAGGCAGCGATTGAGGAGCCCACGGGATGTCTCTTTTGTTTTTAAAAACCTGCTTCCTTCTTTTTTGCAACTGAATTTTTGAAAGGCTGTGAGCAGGGGGCGGAGGAGGGGAGGGCAGAGCAGACAGAAACTTTAAGAGTGGGTTGACATTGCGGCTGAAAGCACCCCAGGAGATGGGCCGTGCTGCTTCACCACCCGCCCCACGCAGGGGTCTTTGCCGTGGTCCTGTCTCCAGTTCAGCGCCGTGGTCCTGTCTCCAGTTCAGCACCGCGGTGCTCTCACACAGGCTTTGCTCCACAGGGATACCTTGGGTGTAAGAAAAGGAATGGCTTGTGCTCAATTAAGCAATTAGGTGCTTCCCAGCTTTCAGCTTCATTATCAGTCATGGCTGGCTTCTGGGAAGCAATCCAGAATGACCTGTGACCGGGGGGGACCTGCTTAGTCAACTGCACCAGACAAGCATCCTTAATTGCTTTGGTACAGTGATTATTTTCATTACTGCTATATTCTTTCTGTAAGAAGCAGGGAACTTCCATCACCAAGGCTCTTATCTGTGAAAGCAGTTCCTGAACTTTTGAACTATCTGCACAGTGTGCCCTGCCCTGGCAGTTTATGCCTGTTGTCTGTGTGACACGGGACATGACAATCTTTACTCTCCTCCAGACTTACATCCAGTGTCACTCTCCTGCCTTACCACGTTGTTGATGTTTTTCCCAGCGTCAGCTCCACCATTAGCCACTGGTGCTGCCTTTGAGCCCTCTTGTGCTCCCTTTTGCACACCCTGGCAAATTCCATCATCTCGGGGCCAGTGTGTGCAGATGGGTTTGTAGGAAAGGAGCTTATGAACTTCCCACCTTGAGGGTCTCAGGGTGTTTGCCTGCATCACCCTGAATAGGAGGTGGGGAGGGGAGTTGCAGACATGAGGGTTTTGGGGTGCCTGGGGATGTGATGCCTCTGGTGGGATTGGGGATTGAGCCCCTGGTACCCACCGAGCATCATAGAATCATAGAATCATAGAATCATTTAGGTTGGAAGAGACCCCTGGGATCATCAAGTCCAACCATCAGCCCTACTCTACAAGTTCCCCCCTACACTAGATCTCTCAACACCACATCTAATCTGCTCTTAAATCACCAAAGGTGCTGCCCTCGCTCAGCGACGTGGAGTCCCTCAGTGATGCCACTGACTGGGCATTGCCTCCTGCGTGGATGGGCTTCTTGCTTGGAGCTGATGCTTCCAGGAAAATGAGTCAGCCCTGGGATGGGACTTTGCACAGGGAAGGGGTGGGTTTGTCATTGCCTGGTGGCACCTCTCGGTTTATGCGCTCGAAGCTGTTTAATTTTGCAAGCTGGTGTAAACGCTATCGATCCGAGAAGCACATGGGCTTTTGTGCAGAAGAGACCGAGTCTATTGATGGGAATCGAGCGTGGCCTTGAAGGAGCTGATGTCCCCTCTGAGCCACGCTACCAGCAATCTCTGGTGGCTGTCCAGGAAAACACTCAGCGGCCAACAGCACCTCATGTCTATCCCAGCATGGCTGTTGGGCGTCTAGATGGGGAAACCAGGCAGTTGAGATGCAAGGTGGAAGGAGAAGCTGTCACAGCCCCCAGCTGACCTAAATAACACGCACACTGGCGCTGGCAGAAAAGCAAAGTCATTATTGGCAAAAGAAGCTGTGAAGATGATGACTGGGCTAACAATTGCCAGTGGTATCGGCAGGACGATTTCAGTGTTCTTGGGGTTGTGGATTTTGATTTTGATTTTGATTTTTTTCCCCCCCAAATGAACAAGATCTTTTGTTGCAGTGTGTGCTGCCGGGCACCATCGGATGGCTTGACCCCCGTTGCCTCCTTTTGCCGAGAGGAACAAAACCTCAGAGCTGGGGGACGGGCCGACGTCCCACGCGGTGAGCGGTGTGGCACCTTGCAGTGCTGGCTACTGCCTCTGAAACCACGGACGCCTCCACCACCGCTGCTTCCGCACTGCCTGCTGGTCCTTGGCCCAATTCTGCTTCAATTGCTGTCGCCAGCCCTGGTTTCCAGGCTGATTTTTTGGGATCAGGCAAAGGGAACACTGCTGGGCCACTCCCAGCAGCGACCCAGTTTGCTGGACCGAGGTCTTTGCCCTCCTTTGCAGGGAAGGGATTGTGAAATAGGCTCACTGTGGGCCACGGAGAGAAGCCCCAGAGACCTAAAAAGCTCAGCTGCTCTGTTAGTGCAGTATTTCCAGATTTGCTTTGTGCTTCATGTAGCCTTTGGGCATGTATTTTGGTAAGTTTTCTGGTGTCACAATCGCCCTTCTCCACTTGAGTAAATCAGAGCTTGCTTGTCCCAACCTGGATCTGTGTCCCCGCTGCCATGTCCCGGTGAGGGGACCTGCAGCCCATTTCCCTCGCTCCCCCTTTCTTCCTGCGAGCCCACCCGTGTGACATCTCTGGCCCCATGTTTCAGTACCATCTTGAGTGTTTTTCCAGTTCATGTGGTTTGTTCTGTGGCAAACTGAAAGAGAGTAGACTCAGACTAGATATAAGGAAGAGGGTTTTTTATGGTCAGGGCGGTAAGACACTGCCACAGAGAGGTGGTTGATGATCCACCACGGGAAACGCTCAAGGTCAGTTGCACGGGGCTCTGAGCAACCTGATCTAGTGGGAGGTGTCCCTGCTTATGTCAGGGTGGTTGGACTAGATGACCTTGATAGGTCCCTTCCAAACCAAACCATTCCATGATTCCCACAAAGCAGTGGCACACAGGCAGCAATAGCTGAGTGTCTGAGCCAGCGTGTCTCTGCTTTGGGAAGGGTGGGCAGAAGATTGCCCACTGCTTCAGCTTCCTCACAAGAACCCTGTGGCAGTTGTACAGCCCAACCCCAGCCACCATGGCTGCTCCCACCTGGCCAGAAATTGTTCAAATTACCCAGTTGGCCAGAGTGGAGCTGATGGATTTGAGTTTTTCTCTGCCAGGGTGGAGAAGAGGCACCTCTGGTATCACACTTGCCACAGGTTGGCAAGTAGGGGGAGATGTCTGGGAAAGGCCCATTTTCCCAATTGCCATTTGCCAAAGCTGGGACCACCTCCCAGGACCCCCCACCCAGGGCAGACATCCTTATGATAGCAGCCAGATATGTGATTAAAGGAGATCTCAGCCCACTCTCCCCTATGCTGCACTGGTAAGAGGAATGCTCCTCACCATGGCAATGGCTCCGCTCGGCACATAAAGCATTTCCAGGTACTGGGACAAAGCGTGGCTTTAATTGGTGTCCTCTTGGGTGCCGAGCTGGGCCGCTGCCTTGTTGTGCAGCCAGAAATAAATGCTGTAAGAAACGTGACTCAGAGGCACATGGTGGAAGGGACCGGTTTAATGACAAACAGGGCTGCATGACTAGCTCCCCTGGCAAGGGAGATGGCCAACACCTTGTCCTCCCCCTGTCAGGGAGGGTGGAAGGCGGCATGGTGAGGCTCCCCCGCCACCCAGGAGCAGCCGCAGATGCCAGAATAATTGATGACTCTGTGCTGCTTGTCATGGCCCAGCATCATAAATGCTTAAAAGGTTTATTTACCAATTCTGAAAACTCCTGCGCGCATCATGTTTAATGCAAATAGAGAGTGTGTTTAGGAAGATATAAAACATTACTAGAGGGAAAGGCAGTCCATTATCTCCGTTCAAACACCTCCTTCTCTAGCTGTAAGCCAAACAGCAGGGGACCGAGCAAGACATGCTGATGAGGGTAACTAATGCAGGCCCATCCGACCATGAAAAGGAAGGATGGGATCATCTGGAGCAGGGGAGGCAGCTTTGCCAGAACAAACTGTGTCACGTGCTGGTTGCAAAACCTCAGGGGCTGATTCACACTCAACCAGTTCATGCTCTTGAAGCCACCTTTGTTCTTCTCCTGCTCCGAGGCCAAGTTTGGGTCTGTAGTATAGGATAGACGAGCCTCAAGGATGTAAGACAGCGTGGATCTAGTTCATCTGGAGTGAGAAGCCACCACCACCACCGAGCACTCTGCTCTAGCTGTACATCTCTCTGCTCTCCCGTCTCTGCTGGGGACTGGGATCCAGGCTGGGGCCAGCTCGGTGCTGCTGCCCCAGACCTACCTCCTCAGGGATCACCAGCAGTGACTTTTGATTGCTCTGTGATCTGAGAGGTCCCGGCCAGATGCAGAGTCAACCCCCCAAATGCTGTGAAAAGGCATTAGCATCTGCCTCTGCGGGAGGTGCAGAGCATCCCCCAGGGATGTCACGTTGCGCTTTGAGAGCCCGGTCCGGATTGCTCAGGTGGATGGAAACGTCCCCACACAAGGACTGCTTTCCTCCCAAGCACAGGGATGCAGCTTTGGGCTTCCTCAAAGGGGAGGCTTGTGCCATTTAAGAATAAATAGCAGGGAAGAGATGCAAAGGGTTGTGCAGCTGCTGCTGCTGCTTCAGCGTCGCACCCGGGTTTGTGTGTTGCCATCAGCACTGATTTTAAGCTAAAGGAACGTGAGCCTGGTGAGAGCAGGGAGGTGCTGGGCGCTGGAGGAGGGCCAGCCACAGGGAGAGGTGCCACCACGTTGCCTGGGGCCACCCTGTCATTCCCCTGCCTGTGCTGGGCTCCCTGGAAAAGGGAATGTCTCGGTAATTTCCAGTGGTGGAGGCAGAGTGTAAATCGCCAAGATGCTGCGTTCTTGCTCACTCCCAAGCCCTAACAATTACTCTGTGTTTTGTGTCCTTGCTCCAGTCCAAAGTGAAGGTGAAATGCCTTGCTCTGAGTTCCTGAAAACACCCCGATGGTAGAAAAACTAGTAGGAATGAGCCCCAAGGAAAATAAAAAATATCATCCAGGTCCTTAAATCATGGGGTTTAAATATCATCCTGGATTTTGCTTGGTGCGTGTAGCTTGTCTTCTGGTCTTTGAGCCTTCGAAAGGTGCATTTCCAGCTGCTTGTCCACCAGTAGGGCTGGCAGGGTTGTCGCTCTCAGCTTTCATTTGGGCAACAGAGAAAATCCAGGGATTTGCAGGGCTTAGGGAAACTGGACATCAGGGGGAAAAAAAAATAATAAAAAAAATCTGTCACAAGCCCTGCAAGTAACGTCATGGAAGGACTTTCCAGCCGAGGAGCCCGGGAGCACGGGCAGGAGCAGCTCTGCTGGCCTGGCCCTGGCAGGCAGGGGTGGCTGGAGGCATGGGAGAGCTGTTATTCCACTTGAATTCCAGCCTCCAGGGTGCTCATTAAAAAAAAGGCTCAAAGTTTCCTACCTCATGTGTCAGCAACATGTGGAGAAGCCCTGCGTACGGCTCTGCGGGGCTGTTATCTCCTCTCACAATTATTAATGGGCGCTTTTCTAGTCACAGCCTTGTCTCCTTTGTAGTCGTGCCTTGGTATCAGAGCGATGTGAGATGCCGAGCACTGCTCCAGGCAAAGTTCAGGGGGCTGAAAGGAGGGGTCACAATTATTCCACTCACAAAGGAGTGTTTGGAAGGTCAGACCTGAAATGCTTGAACAAGCCTGGAGCCGAGAAGCTGTGTTTGCACTCGAAAATGCGCGTCTCTAGTATTTTCCTTGCGCTGTTCCAATCCTCCCCCTGACTGCCAGGCTTCAGCTGTGAATCACTCCTGGGCACGTGGCTCACACACGAAGGCTGCAAAATATTTTGGTGGAGAAGGATGGGGGTGGGAGCACGAGATAACCCAGCCAATTGTTCCCAAGCCTTCAAGTCCTCTGCTGAGGCATTGCAGCCTCCAGTGTTTCACAAGGGCGTCTTTCCCAAAGCTCCTGGTCACGGTGAAACCTCAAGTTTGGTGATCAAGACAAAGTTTTTGACACTGTAGATCAGTGGGGTTGGTGTTTCCAGGAGTAGAGCAAGGGTTGCAAGTAGAAATAGCTGCCCCAGGTCAAGCTGGTCACAGGGTTTCACTTTCTTGCTTCGTTGGGAGGTTGAGTAGATCCAGGTGGAAAAAAGGACCCAATGAAGGGTCCTCCTCAGCAGCGTCCTCTCCCAAAGCTCTGCATCTCCCAGGGAGAGGTGGGTGATGTTAGTAAAGAGTTGCTGCTTTTAACAAGCCCTTGTCTCTCCAACAGCTTCACAGAAGCCATGAAGACCCAGCCGAAGCTGGAGGGCTTGGACTCCCACTGGGCCTATTACTCGGGCTTGGCCATCTTGGCTGTAGGGACCCTGTTTGTCATCTCCAGCTTCTTAGCACTGGGATTCACCGGAACATTCCTAGGTAAGCACTAAAAATTCAACAGCTTTACCAGGCAGAGCAGTTAATCCTTGCAGGGCTCTTTTGCTAGGGCAGAGCCTGCAAGAATTTCCTGGACCTTGCCTTCAGAGCAGTTTGATGTGGTCTCTATGATACCACAGTGTGATCTCCCCGTGCCGTTACCTCGGACGGAGAAGACAGTGAGAAGATGGTTTTATATGGTGAGTCCCATCACCTTCAGTGTCAAGCCTGGAAATTTAGAAAGTGGCTGATCTGACCATCCAAATGCCCTCCAGAAAACGGACCTTGCGTGCAGACCCCACTGAGCAGGTGGGCACCAGCACAGGGGGTGTGGGGTGTCCAGCAGCCTTGCTCTGAGGTGACACTGAGGCAAGATCTGGTTTGCTCTTCCCTCTGCAATAAACCTGACATTCGTTGACAGATTCTTTTATCTGCCACTTTATGACAGGAAGCATTTTCCACTGTGCCTGCTCACACATTTAGAGGGTAATTCTATTAGCGTTGTTGACTTTAAAAACATGCCAGTATGTGTGGAATTCATAAAAATAAAATAGAGACAGGAACAATAAATATCTGAGGAAAGGGGCAGCTCCCGCTGGCTGAAATAATCACAGCCCCAGCTTCGACACTGCATTTAGACTGTGCTTTTGCAAGTGCTTTACAAACCAAATTCAATTAGTTCCTGCAGCGTCGCCAGGAAGAAGAGAGGGAGGTAATAAGCCTTCCTGGTTTCAAGGGGAGTTGCAAAGAAATGTGTTGAGTTGGCCAAGATCCTGCCACCAGAAATAGAGCTCAGCACTCCTGAATGTGTGCCCTCGCCCTTCCTCTGGGCCGCCCCACTCCTGTGTTACACCCCCATCCCCCTGCTACTGTGCACCGGCATCCTCCAAAATCACCCACAGCCCCCAGGAGCGATGCTGTGCCTGCAGAGACATGTCCAGAGAAGCCAAGCACAGGAGAACCCACCAGCAAGAGCTGCTTGAATGCTCCTGAAGTTCAGCCAGTTCTGGGGTTGTTTACGTAAAGCCTGATTCATCTGACCAGGAGGATCCAGTGGACTTGAACCATTCAAGAAATGCAAACAAGTGAGTCAGGCTCAGCGTAAGCAGTAAGAGTGTCCCTCTCCCCCTCTGCTCTGCTGGCCAGTGCCTCCTGTATCCCCTAGGGCAATGAAGAGGGCAGTGTTAGTGGCCCATATTGGGTGCTTCTGCTCCATCCTCTCTGCCAGTGGAGTCTCTCCCTGCCACCAGTGCACCAGGCTGAGCCTGTGTGGCTCCGAGCCTTGTGTGACGCAGCAGGGAGCGAGGCCAATTCTCTCTGCTCACCTGGGCACAACGAACACCGGGGCAGAGCTGAGTCAGGCTGAGGAGATGCCAAGACCATGTGGTGGTGCACCCGGGCTGGCTCAAGATCTCCGTGCCACAGAGGCATGGAGCCCCCGCAGAACATGCATTCTTGGACCAACAGCAGCTTCTCAGCCTCATGCCAGCCCCCCATGAGTCCAAGTCAGCAAACTTTTAATGGAGAATGCTGTTCAGCGTGGTTTCTTACCCAGCCGTGGAGAAGACAAGGGTTCTGCCAGTCTCTGAGGACCTCATGTGGGATGTTCTCTTGCTCAGGACTCACCTGGGATGGGTGTCCTCCTGCATACATGGTATCAGGAGGTGCTGGTGCTGCGGGAGGAGCAGAGTCCTCCAGCACTGATGGCATTTCTGGCTCCAGGTAGCGAAGGGCTGTGCTGCTTTGGCAAGAATGGGGTTATAGCATCATCCAGCTTCTCAGCTGATACCTGAGCTCGAGAGAAGTTATGAGAGAGCCTCTGATACCCAAGTGCTTCAAAAACTTGCTGGGCAAACATTTGACCCTTCCCTTTTGGGTTTTCTGACAGCAGCAAGGGCTGAACCAGGCAGGGCCCAAAGACCGCAGTGGGGCTGCCTGTTAGATCCCTCCGTAACAGCACATTTAAGCTTTGGAGCGGCTGCAGAGCACTTTGTCTCTAAAGTGTGGGCTAAAGAGTGCAGCAGGAGCCATGTGGGTCACCCTCGTGCAACGAGCCTTTCTGTGCCACCCCTTCTCCCCCATGGCAGCACCAACCCCAGCCTCCGTTCACAGGGGCTGGATGCAACCCCTCGCCTCCACAGCCTTTTCCCCCTGAAGAGCAATTCTCCTGGAGCCCCATCCCTGCACCAGGCCCTCATGGGGATTCAGGCATCAGTACAGCACCATCTGCCTCACCCTTTGCCCTATATCCCAACGAATGTAGGAACGAGAGCTTGGCTTCCCAGCGGCCGAGGGCACCGAGAGGCAGCTCTGCCTGTCTGAGCCCATCTGTCTCGCGCCGCAGCACCGTTCCTTCCAGCACTGACCAACATTTCAAGTAAATCTGACTTGACCGAAGTCTGTCAGTGGGCTATGGTGAAGCTGGCGGCTCCCAGAGGTGGTGCTTCGGCCCAGGTCAGGCTCTGGGGACTGCAGGGGACCTTGTGGAGTGCATCACATGGCTTTTTGCTGCCACGATCCAAAGTGTCTGCCCTGTGCAGCGAGATGGTTAGGCTGACCTCCAGCAAAAATTAACTCAAATCAGATGGCAAAACCCCCCAGCCTGACAAGGCTGATTTGATTCCTGATTCGAAGGCATAGTGGAGGCAGAAGAGACGCCCAGGATGATGCTGTGCAAACCCCAGCACCTGCCTGACTGTTAAAATCCTGCGGGTCCTCTCTGGGGGTCACGTTCATTTTACCATGGGGGTTTAGAGGCAGGATTTGGATCAGAAAAGCTTGTGTCCTGGGGTAGCTGCCTGCTCCCCCCAGCTGCTGCCTGTTCTTGCTTGCAGGGAGCCTGCCCAGTGGGTCTCACAGCCCCACTGGTGCCGGGCTCAGATAAGCCCCTGCCAGCCCCACAGACCCAGGGCTTTGCACAAACCTCCCTGCTGCCAGCACTGTTTGAGGACTGAGGTGTTCAGCCCAAAGGCAAGGGCAGGCAGGGTGTAATAAAGCATTTTGACACATAAGAAAGCACAGAAATGGGCTGTGGCAGGGGGTGATGTGTTCTTTCTACCAGAACAATCTCAGAGATGCCTTG
Organism: Jacana jacana; assembly: GCA_013400555.1. Classification (NCBI taxonomy): domain Eukaryota; kingdom Metazoa; phylum Chordata; class Aves; order Charadriiformes; family Jacanidae; genus Jacana; species Jacana jacana. The sequence continues at coordinate 68,732 of VZTM01015585.1, read as the reverse complement.
CCAAGTAACTGTGAGAACATATAGTATGAATACCAGGCAATTATCTCACTTAGTGGCCTGTAGTTAAAGCCCAAAAGCATTGTCTAATTGGGCAGGCGCTGTTTATCCTTAGAAATAAATGTTTCTGCACCATGTGAGGTCAAAGAAATTACTCTACGATCCAGGTAATAATAATAACCTTGAATAGTTGTACTCCTGAAATGCCTTTTATCTGGATTTCCAAGCACTTTCTCACCATACATTAATTCTCACCACCCTCTGCGCTATAAGAAAGACTGATATTATGATCGGTGCACAATAGCTCCAGGAGGGATGGAGGAGACTTGCCCAAGGTCAGGGAACGGGCTGGCAGCAGAGCTGGGAACGCGACCCAGGGCGGTGGCAGCTCCCTGGGCTGATGGACCAAAACTGCTCCTCACTGATTAATGCCACGTCCCCTGCAGTGGATGCAGAGCAAACTCCTTGCTGGGCTTTGTGATCTCTCAAGTAAGACCAGCCGAAATCACAACTTGGAATCCCAGCCCTTTAGCCTTCCCCCTCACCCCACCTCACCCCTACCCCCCCCTGAAATAGCACTCAAGGGCTGCACAACATCTCCTTTTCCAGGCTCCTTTCAGGAGAGCGGAAGGATTACTCCAACGTAGATAGGAAGGTGGTTGGATGCTGACAGTTCTGAAAGCTTTCCTCATTATAGATGACAATCACCTATTATCATCATCGTGCCAATAATTGAGTGTTTTGTAGGCAGAGGTGCCATTTTCTGAAATTCTGAGAAATTCTCTGAACTGTGAGATAAGGGTGGCACTGAATGAGGGCATTTGCTGATGGCGGTCGTGATTATAACATCTCAAAACACCATTACAGTGCGCTGCTCTTATTTCCCCATTAGATGGTTTGGATCCCACACACTTGCTTCCTCATCAAGTGGCATCAGACGGGCAGTTTTCAAATGTAAAAAGCCAATTGGGACCTCGAGAGCTGCCTCCCAATGAGGGACGTGGCTGCTGTAGCCTCATTGCAATGCATGAGCCTTCCTCGTGGGCAAAGAGCCATTCCTGGAAAAGCTGATAGACACGGAATAAACAGCCAACCTATTTGTTGCAGTTTTCTCAGCCTGGAAATGAGCAGCAGAAAGACCCTCGTTGGCCTTTGTTCTGCCTCCCCAGCAGGGTTGCACCGTGGTGTGGGGAGGGTATCAGCGTGCCAAAGCCTCCTGTGACTCTCAGCTTCCTTGGGGCCTAACGAGAAACCCTCTGTTTGCTCTGCAGGTGATTACTTCGGCATTCTGATGGAGGCAAAAGTGACCCACTTCCCCTTCAGTGTCCTGGATAATCCCATGTATTGGGGCAGCACTGCTGTCTACCTGGGCTGGTCGCTCATGTGAGTACATGCTCCTGCCAACAGCACCCGTCCTAGGGCCCATGTGGGGTCTGTGCTGGGCTGGGTATAAGGTGCTGGGGTACATCAAGGGCCAAAGAAGCTCTTGGTGATGGCAGTCAGCACAAACAAACAAAAGGAAAAAAAGGCAGGGAAAGCTCAACACAGCCTGGTTTCTTGTTTCCTGGCTATTTTTGTGCGTGCAAAGTCTTCTGCTGTCATCAAAGACTTGCAGCGTTAATGGTAGAAAAATAAATAGCCGCCAAGTGCTGGGGAGAGGAAGCATCAGCAAATGCTCTGCAGCCAAACGGGGCCCTTGGCAGGCTGTGCACGTGGAAAAATCAACAGTCAGGGCCGAATTCATGGTGGGTGTCTCTCAGCAGGGCCAGGGCAGTGATACCAGGGCTCAGTGTGACCCTGTAATTACCTCTGAGAAAAGCAAAACAAGCCAACACACCCTTTCCCCCACCGCACGGCGATAACGCTTCCGAAAGGCTCCTCATGTGATACAATGCAGCTTAATAGTCTGCTTAGGAGGAAATGAATAGGCTGTAATTTAGCAGCAAATGAGCAATATACTGTATTGTGAGTAACAAGTTTTATGTGGTTTTCATTTAATATCGCGTTTTATTTATTTGCCCAGGAGAAAAAAAAATCCCTGCCTGTGTTAACGTTGGGAGCCTGTAGAGCATTGCAGGCTGCTATGGCTAGGTGTTTTGCACCGGTGCTCCTGAGTGTGACCACCTCTCTTCTACATGGGTGGAAAAAATTAAGTGCTTTGCCACTTTCTGGTCACCTTTTCAGCCACGTGTGCAGCGCTTTCTGGCCTCTGGTAATAAGTAAAGCTGATGGTTTCTCTCCTGTCTCCACTGAGCCTTGCTGCTGTCCCTTCTGCACACAGAATCCCTCCTGGTGCGGGTCAGGGCTGGCTGCATAGGGCTATTTTCCTTCCTGGCACCCTCATGGCATTGGATTGGGTCCAAACCTTGAGATACGGTGCACGAGAGCCAGAGCAAGCTCCCTGCTGGGGCTGGGCGCTGTGGATATATTGCTGGGGGGAACTGGGGCAGGATGAGCTCCCCCAGACCACACCACAGCCAGAGGCAACCAGCACCACTGTCCCTACAACCACCCTAGAGGAATTTGACCAGGAAGACTTATAAGGATATTTATTTGTTCAGCATCAAACCATTTCCTAAGACCTTTGCAGAGCCCTCCTGAGCTGTTTCTGTCACAGAAATCCTTCCTTTGCCTCTGTGAGAGGGCAACCTTGCACCAGGTGTGTGTTGCTTGGTCTTCCAGCGAAACCCTGGGCAAAAGCAGCTCAAAGTGCCTCGAGACAAGAGAGTCCTTGCCTCCTTTTCCTTGGTAAAAGGTTGCCACCATAAAGGGCAGCAAGGCATGACAAATAATTGCTGTTAACAAATTGCTGGAGCTGGGCAGAGTGGCACCAGGACACCACCCGCCTGCCCTGGGGAAGCTCTACACAACCCTTGAGGTGGGGTTTTTGACCTTCTCTTCCCTGGGATCTCAGCAGGGATTGTTGAGGGTTTGTTGGGGTTTTTTTTTGAGGGGTTCTGGATCTCTTCTGAGGTCTCCCTGAAGTCCAAGGCCTTTCAGAAGATGGTAGGTGCCTGCCCTCAGAGGCCAGAGCAAACATCCTGGCTCTGGGGCAGCGGGAGGCATGCTGGAGGAATGTGTTTGCTGTCTGGTTTTGGACAGATCTAAAACATAGAGCGTATTTGTCCTCCCTCGGTGATGTATCACGCTCCGTATCGTGGCATTGGAGCCCAGAGGAATGATTCATTTTCATCTGTAAGGGCACATACCACATAACATAAGCGAGCCTGGCAGCGCACCAGCCAGCCTGCCTTCCCGCTCCAGCCACCCCAAACAGCATCCCGTGGGGAGAGAGCCGCTGTTTTCCCCTTTGTGGGATATTGCAGCTCTCCTTGGCTCGACTCATGGCAGCTCTGCAGCCAAAATAAACACCAGATCTGCTGGAGAAGGCACCTCCACTGGTCACTGTGAAAATGGAAGCTCTCAGAGAAAAGGGTGTCCCACTTCCAACACCTGGGACCAGCGAGGCCGGTGGGGAAGGATGCAAGCCTTCACCATTCTTCTTCCAGACAACTCACAGCCATGGGGAGCAGCAGCAAGAATTGAGGATGGACAGGCTTCCTACTCAAAAGGAAAAAAAACCAGTCCTTCCAGGACCACAAAACCCTCCTGGCTCATCATCAACGCTGCTACGACACGAGCTGTTGCCCAATAAGTAGGTTGAGCTCACAAGAGGCAAGAAACAACTCACCCAAATGCTTCTCATCACCTCCATCGAGCAGCCTCGTTTCTCCCGAAAGACAAATGGAGCATTAGCTGTTTGGGGACAGCTTTGTGTATCTCTGGTAGGGAAGTGTTTTAACTCATGGCAACAGGCTGTGTAAATCAGAGCTGGAGCTGCAGCCAAATGATGCAATTAGAGGTCTTGCTGTCAACAAACAATCATGCAAATTTGTTCTCTCTGATACAAATCAAGGAGGAGACATGACTAAGCATGTAATGGCAGGGGGTTGGGAGAGGAAGAAGTTGCCCGATGCTTCCTAATGAGGGGGAAAAAAAAACCTTATTCCAATATGGAAACAAGGAAAAAGTGAAGATTTATGTAGGTCTCTCCAGGAACTGATGGGGCCAGGCAGCACCTGGCAGCGGGTCTGGTATGAGGTGTGAGTAGCTCTGTCTCTCTGAAGACATGTCTTCCCGCCAGGACTATTCCCCTCGCACAAGGCTCCTGGGATGTTCATCCTCACCAAGGACCAGCCAAGTACTTTTTGTTGGGGTTTTTTGTGCTGACAGCCAGCATTTCCACCCCTGGGAGCTGAGCTGTGACCAGCAATTAAAGGCAATCAGCAGTGTCCTAATTAAGGGTAATGCTTGCAGCCATTAGCTGGAGGTGTAGGACACACAAAGGGTGTTTTGGAGGGGCTGGTGCCTGATGAGCCAGACGCAGCCACGCTCCTCGCTGGGGAAATGGGGCCAGGACTTTGTGGGTGCTGGGACAGCAAATGGGGAACAGCTGATGATGGGGCTACTCTCACTGGGGGAATTTGCACACCTTGGGATGGTCTCAGCACCCGATTTGGGGGCTGAAATCCTGGCTCCTCAGCAAAGCCTTCATTGTCATCTGCCTTGGACATTTTCAGGCCAAGTGTCAAGTGTCCCCACATGGGCGGTGCAGGTTTGCAGCCTACACTGACATCTCTCTTCAGAGCAGGAGGTGATGGAGATTCTTTAAGTCCTGAATCTTCAGCCTCGGTGCTAGATGGAACAGCCATCCCTGTTGCATCCACAGCCCTCAAGCCCCTCTGCCCGTACCCGTGGTGTGGTGAGGCGAGTGGCATCGGTGCCCTGTGCTGTGCCTGGTGACATCTTGCTGAAGGACAGCGTTCAGCTGGGTGTGGGGGAGGTGAAAGCACGTGTTGCTAAAACATCTTGAAATGGGTTTAAATGCGAACTGAGCCCCCATGCACCCACCCAGCATCCTTCAGGGGCCGGGCATGTCCTGTTCCTTCCCGTTCCCTCCCCAGCCCCGCAGTGGCTCAGCCGCTGGTTTGATGTATAGGGTACCATACGCTGCTCCGTCTGCCAGGTGTCTCCTGCACCCTGGGTGGCCCGTCTCTCCATGCACATCAGGCATTTCCCTTATAGTGCTGGCTGGGAGCCACAGCCGTACGTAAGCAGCTGCTCAGCTATTAAACAGCCTTATAATCTCAGGACTTAGCATCAAAGCAGAAGCTCTCTTAGCAGAGACGTGCAGGGATCAGACTTAAAAGAAGTCGCTGAAGTAGGCCGGGGGAGAGCCTTTGCCAAGCAACATCTGTCTAAGACAGTTAACATTAAGTACAAAAAAAAACCACCAACCCCAAACCCCTTTTGTTCACTTCTGATTAATGAGCAAGAGAGGGCTCTCACGGAGCCCAGCGTCTCATTTCACTTTCTAAACCAGGTCTTGCATAAGCCCGTGTACTTACCTGATCTTTTCCTTCTCTTTCAAAACAGGCACGCAAGCCCAGCTGGCCTTCTGCTGACAGCTGTAGTGGCAATTTCCTACACAATCGCGATGCTGTACGAGGGGTGAGTAGCTTTGCAAAATTGGAGCACTTCTAATTATTTCTACCAGCTCTAACTCCCCGGGTTTCGGGGAACTGCAGAAGCAAAGATGGGTGTTTTTTCCAGTTAATTCAGCAGGGAAGAAGGAAAACAGAGGATTGTTTTTCAATTGTTTTGATAATGGGCAGATTCCACCCTGAAACTATTTGCTGAGTTCTAGGAACATTTATGCATTTGTTTATTTTTATCAAAAGGAGAGCTTTTCTCTTTTTTTTCTGACGGGTCCCTGTTTCTGTCTGTACAAGAACAATAAGGAAGGCAGGGAGAGGACTCATTGTATCCTCTAAAGAGACCCAACCAGAAGAGCTTGCATTTTGTGGTTCCTTAGATGGCCTTCTCTGATATTTTGTACCACAATAGCCTGGCAGCCCAGGTTGGAGCAGCCCAGAATTTTTCCCAGAAGCGGTGGTTGTACTTCGGCAGTGAAAGGCCTTTTGTCTTTGCAAAGGAGGAGGAGATAGAGGGGAGCCGAGGCCCATCTGCATCCAGGGGGAGTCCAAGCGTGTGCTGAGCCTCATCCCACTCAGCACAGGGATGGTCCTGGGTGGGAGCTGAGGGACCAGAGCTGAGGATTGCCCTGGCACACGAATAGTCAGGCTGTGCCAGCCTGTGAAGGGCAGAGTTTCTGGGCCCAAAGGAGAGCATGCAGTAGTCTTGATTTTAATTCTTCCCCTCTTCTTTTGCCCCTGTCTTATGTCTCTCCCTAAATTCCCATCCTCCCAACCACAGGCCTTTCACAGAGGAAATATATAAGCAGAAACAGAAGGGAGTGAAGAACAAGTAGCCACAGGTATGTCTGCTGATGGGCAACTCAGCGAGAGGGGCTGCTCTGCTGGGCTTCTCCACCTACGAGAGAGTTACATAGGGATGGGAGCAACCACCCACCCTCCCAGTGCGCTCGTGCCCAGCCCTGCCCTCCCTGGCTCCTCCAGAGCCCTTCTTGCACTTCCCAAAGGATTTGAGCTTCAAATCTTCACACAAACCCAGGCAGGAAAGCTTTACACAGCGGTGGTTGTGTCCGCCTCTTGGCACCCGACCAGCAACCCCCTAATTGTTTTGATTATATACTTGAGAGTCAGCACAAGGGAAAATTGCTGGGGAGCTTCAAGGCTCCAGGCTTACTCAAAATCAGGCAGAAAAAAGCAGCTATTGGCCATGGCAGGTGCTCCAGCGAGTGGCAGGGATGGTGCAAGAGGGCATGTATGCCTGATCATCCTGCCTGGAAAAAAAAAAAACCAGCTCCAGGCTGCTCTGTGCCCGAGCTGAAGCGTTCTGTGCAAGGTCTTGCATTGCCTCACCCCAGAAACTCACCTGGGCTTGCTTTTGGAGCCAAAGGTTTCTACAGAAGTGTGAGTTCCCGCCCAGGCTCCTTTCCCTGGGGTTAGCTTCCCCACCTGGGAGCCCCCAGTATATCTGCCCGCTGGCAGTGGGAGAGGCTGGACCAGCACACGGTTCATTACTAGCCCAGTAGCCTCTGGCCTAGGAAAGATGCCATATCACCAGTGAGGTCCATAACAGACTCTTGTCTCTGCCTTTCTCAAAGCAGCGTTGGACACCTTGGCACAGTGTGCCTCTCCGGTCCCCACGCTGTCCGATTTGCCTGTTTTCCTACTGAGATGTATCCTACTAATTAGCCCAGCAACCCTTAATAGGCCAACTGAGCACCCTGCAGTATTAGAAGCAATCAGAGGAACAGCCCAAGCACGGCGACACCTCCTCACTGCAGCCCGCAGGAGCTGGAGGTCCCTGTCCCCAGGTCTTTGTCCCCATTGCTGGGTCACTGCAGCTCCTGCCATGAAGGCGATGCTCTCCCAGGAGCTACATGGCGTGGGACTTCACGACCTCTTGTCCTGCACTGATTATTTGAGATCTGCAGGGGAAAAAGCAACCCAGCTCTAGCCCTTGCCCTCCAGGCAAGGTGGAGACACCAGGGGCCTTTTGTAAGCAAACTCTGAGTGAGGGGAAGCACCAGCTCCGTCTGATCCTGAAGATGTTGCTGCAGAGCCATGGGAAGCAAAGCAGAAGCTCAGGCGAAGCAGAAGAGAGGGCTCGGGAGCCCCACGGCTGGGAAAGGACTCGGCAACACCAAAACCTGCTCTAAACCCAACAACAAACCCTGTCTTTTCTGGGAGAGGGAAAGCTCCCCATCCAGAGCTGAGGTGTCCCACCTGCAGCATCTCTGCACCATTTGCAAAGGCTCTGAGAAAGGTGACTGAAAAGCACGTAGATATGAATGTACGGCCAAAACCACTGCCCAAGGGGGATGGAAGCCATCCCATGGGAAAACCCAGCATGGAGAAGACCAAGGGGAAGAAGGAATTCCCATCCACACCCTGCAGATGCCCCATCCCTGGCCGTGTCTGAGCCCCGGTCCCCTCCACACCCACCCAGCCCTTCTTTTTCCCTGGGGGCCGCTCGAGGGTCCTGCCTGCCTTCCCCACCACCCAGTGCCTTCCAGCTATTTTTCACTGCCTTGCAGGGGCGGTGGGTGGGAGGGAGGGAGGGAGAGAGGGAGAGAAGAGGCTGCTTCTGCATTGGGTAGCAGCCAGGTACGGATCTGCCCCTCCGCCACTGCCACCAGCCTCTGCGAGTCCCCAAGAGCCTGGTGCTGGATCCTGCCCTGAACGGCAAGATCCCAGGGGGGACGCTCCAGACCCAGGCTCAGTGTTTACAGATTTCCAGAACAGTTTGAGAAATAAGCTGTAAATGACCAAAAAAACCCAAAACAAAAGCAATGTAAAGCCCCAGGCGGGGCGGGGGGCTGGAGAAGAGAGCTGTGCTGCTGCCAGCTCCTGGGATGCGGTGCCACGTCTCAGCATCACACCGTCCCCTCCACAGAGGGTCCTCCCTTTTCTCAGTGTCACCTCCACGGAACGGTCCAATTTCCTTTTGCTTTTGCATGTTGTAATTCACCCTCCGGGCATCGCTCAGCAGGAATTAAAATGTTGGTTTCTTTTCAGTCCAGCCTCTTGTTTCCTCCAGCCGGGCCCACAGACGCCACCTTTGTCTTTCACTGCTTCAGAACCATCTCACAAGGGTGTTTTTTTTTATTTATCTCCACCTCAACGACCTTCCTCTTAAAGATTTGGACATAGTATTTTATTTTTAGATAAGTTTCCACATCCCCTTCAGAGTTAATGTTTATAGACGGAGGCTAAACCAGCCCAGTACCCATAGCAACCAGCAAGGAGAGGATACGTTGCATTATTCAGACAATTTGTGTCAGAGTTGCCAGTCCTGGCTCAAAGTCTCTGATGTAAATAAATCTGAGATTTGTTGATCGCTGAAATCAGTATTTACCGAAGAGGCACGTGCTTGTTGGGGAAGGATTGCTCTGAAGGAGAACGCAGCCAGAGCTGTATTTGTGCTGGCTCATTCCTGCTCTGGGGACCAGGTACGCCTTTCCCTGTCCCTGCCACAAGACTGAAGGGACCCCAGTTGTACCATTCCCCTCCCCAGCCAGGACTGGCCCCCAAAATGGGTGTGTGTCACCATAAACCCCAGTGAGGGAGCTGCTTCCCTTCACATGCCCACAGCATCCCAAAAGCACAAGGGTTTGATGCCGCGCTGGGACCAGTTTCACAGCCTCCTTCCCCCTGGATCCACCATCTCAAACCCAACCCTTCCCAATTCCCAGCCACCCCACAGCCTTGTGCAAGGGCTTTTCTGGAGCTATGCCTGATACATCCCCATTTTTAGTAGCTCTTCCTGCAGCAGCCAGTGCGGATTAATGTGTTGCTGCATTGTAGAACTGGTTCTGGCTGCAATAAAGCTGGAGTTTTGACATTTCAGAGGCTTCTGCTCTGTTCCCAAAAGCAAAACCAAGGAGCTGGAGGGTGATGTTCAAGCCCATCTCGCAGGGTCCAAGCCCAACCTTTCCCTCCAGGATGAGGGGGTTGGTCCTGGCCAGTGGCCGTGCCACTCACTGGTGCTGCGGGGAGGAAAACACGGAGCGACCATTAGATAGATTGGTTTATAGTAGTTAACAACGAGGGATTAGGGGACCCTTCCTAGTTGTAAGGGTTAAAATGTGATTCCTCTCCAGTTACCTCCTGTTTCTAAGAAGCTGAGATTACAGAGGGTGGGGATGAATCCTTCAGGTTGAGCATGGAGCGTTGGTGCTGTCGGAGCTACTGCCCCCCTTTCCCATCCCCAGAGTATCCTGCATTGATGCAGGGATGGACCTCCCCCCCCATAGCCTCCGGGTTGGGATGTGAGACTCCTGCAGCTTCCCAAGGAGAGACCTCCACCATTGGACCCCCAGGACCAGCCAGTTGCAGCCCCGGGATGGTGGGGCAGGGGGGGTGCATCCCTCTGGCTCTTGAGGATGCATTGAGCACCAAGCAGGGTCTCTGGAAATGTGGTCCTGGGTCATTTTTCAGAACTTCATGGCTTCAAAATCCAGTGTGGGGCTTGATGGACCCATCTGGGCTTCGCTGGGAGGGGGGTTGTTTGCAGCCTGGGAAATGCCGCACGTGAGGCTGTGTGCAGATGCGGCAGATAACACCTCCCTTGATGCTGGGGACATTTCTCTGGAGCAAACACCAGGAGAGGAGAAACTAGTTAAAACACAACTCTGGCCTGGCAGGGACGGCCAGGTCACCAAGTCCATTGGACCACGTTGCCTCGGGTCACCCTATCCTGCTGCTCAGCCCCCCGGGGTGGCTGTGCCCAGCCGGGTTTCCTCTGTGTGGCCACTTGTTTGGCTTCCCTGCATGTGTCTCCCCTCCCTGACACCACATGGGATATTTTTTTGGGGGGTGGGTTCATCCATACGAACCCAAACAGCCCCACCGATGGGCACACAATGCAGGGCCAGCTCCGTACTTGCGGGATGCTTCATCCAGGGTCACTTTGGGAGATGAAAGCCGTATCCTGAGGTGCTTTTTCCTGAAGGCAACCTGATGGTGGGGAGGTCTGGAACTGGGGACACACCATCCTCCAAGGCTCTGTCCTCCGCTGTGACCGCTCGTAAACCCCCACGCACATGTTTGCTTTCTCCCAACAAAGCTGCATTGCCTTCACCCCGGGGAAGGGACGGCCACCGGCCCTTACGTTGGCAAACAAACACGATTAGCCAGGAACGGAGAATAAACACACAGCACAATCAAGGCAGCCTGTGTCGGACCAGCAGGGCGATGGAGAAGTCACGATTCCCATTGGGCTCCTGCCAGGGCCGGCTTGCTGAGTCTGCACAACCGCTGCTTGGGAAGATGGAGGGAAACGGGGGGCTCAGGGCTCTAGTGGAGGCTCCACATCCATCCCAATGCTCATGCTGAGCTTCCACAGGGCTTTCAGGGACAGTTTGGGCTCTGCCTGCTTTTATCGAGGACCCCTTAATCCAGAAAAGGCAGATGGGGGACATGACAGGACTTGCCTTCACAGGGGAATAAAATAGTCCCCACCATCCCTGCTGCCTAGAGAAAGCAGTCTGGGCTTTAAGTGATCACAGAGAAGCACAATGGGAAGAAGGTCCTGGTGGGAAGCTATTTCCAGGTGGGAAACCACTGGTTTGGAGCCCCAACAAACGCCTGGTGCAGTACCAGGATCCATCCCTACATTGGCTATGCCGGGGTTGAGCTGCCTGGTCATCACTGGCAGGCTCCTGCTCTGCGGATGCTGGCAGCCCCCTTCTCCTGGGCATCCTCCAAAATGACCCCCAATATCAGGAGAGCAGCAGCACCTCGTGCCCACCATTCCCCTGCCCTTTGCATCTCCTCTGCCAGGCACAGCAGGGAGACACCATCCCACCCCATCCCACCTCTGCCCTCTAGCCCTGGGGGCCTTTACGCACGGAGCTCCCGCCATGTGCCAGAGGACAAGTTAGGAGGCTGTTTTCTTTAATTTGCACTCTAAAAAGCCGCCCCGGGACGGCCCGGTGAGCTGGTCACGCTGCGCCGCATCCTCCTTGGATCTTATTTCAATGGAGAAAAAGAACAAATAAAATCATAGGAATGTGCTGCTTTTTCCATGTCGTGTTTTCTCCGGAGGGGAAAGGTTTGCCAAGGGCAGCTCCTTTCTGAATGAGGGTCACGGGAGGGAGGCCGAGTCAAAAATGCCCCCCCCCGGGGGGAAGGAGAAGTTGGGGCTGGGCTCTGCCTTCAGCCCTGCTTTGCTGCTGAGCATTTGCAAGAGGCTCTAGGCTCCTCGATTTGGGCACCGGCACCAAGCAGGGCTCAGCCCTTGCCCAGCTCAACCCCTCCCCAAAGCCCCAACACCTCCACCCGTGGCCTTGAACCCTGGGCCAGCCTCAGGGATGCAGGGATGGATATGGGACCTCAGCAGCAGGGATGGATATGGGACCTGGACATGAAACTCCTCCCAGCTCCAAGCCCGCAGCACTGACTGCGCATCCCTCTGCCGGCTTCATCCCCTCTCTGCCCAGCTGGCTCCCTGCCTCCTCCTGGGCTTTTATTTTTGTCCTAGAACCCCGGCAGCCATGGCTATTTCCATGGGAACCCTCCTGAAATCTGTAGCAATGTGTCCACCAGGGTCACCAAGCCTCCCTCTCCCCCGTGCCCTATATTCCAAGCCCCGTCTCTGGTTACAGGTGACATTTCTCTCTAATCCCGGGAGGCTGCCGCTCTTTGGAAGGGGAGCAGAAGGTGCTGGAGTCTGGGGACACATCCAGGACACGTAAACGCCTTGCTGGATCCATGCTGGATGCCGGTGGGATCCTTGCTGCCTCCAAGCAATCCGCAGGCATGAGGGTGGGATGAGATGGGATGGAAATGGGGAGCAAAGGCCATCCATGCACGTTTGAGCTGCCAGGAAGGAAAGCAGCGGCACCGAGCGATCCTCTGGGGCACGCTGCTTCCCAGGCTTTGCCCCGTGATAATACGGGCGCTCAGCCCCTGCCATGGGTTTTTGAAGTTTATCCCAGCAAGCACACACCCGAGATGGGTGAGGGGGGGCAGACACAGAAAATCTGGAGATGCTCAGCACGGCACGAGCCCGCTCCGGGAGCTGCGTCTCACCAGGCATGGGGATGGAGTCTCTGAGGGAGCTCTCACCACCCCTTGCCTGGATGACTCAAGGAACTGGGGATCTGAGACATGTCTCAGGGTTTCAAATTCTCCGTTAATCAAATCCCAAATGCTAAAAGGAATCAAGAGACATGAAAAGTGTCGCTAAAGGAGTAGGGGGTGGGGGAAGGAAACAAATAAAGCCACCCCCACACCCCTCCTCACCCTGGTCCCCCGTGACAGAGCAGCCCACTTCTGCATCATATCTCATCTGGGAAAAATTATATGTTGTGAATTACGTGCTTCTTCTGAAAAGCCTTAAAGGAGATTTAATAAAATAAGACAAGCTAATAATATAGGGAATGAATAGCAACCCTGGATGCTGCATCTTGATTTAATCAGATGTTTTTCCCCAGGGGGACGAGCAAGAGCTATAGCTAAACCTTACTTTCCCTTCCCTACCCTTATCCTCCGGCCCCTCTCTCCTTCTCCCACTCCAGGGGAGCAGCCAGGGCAGGATTTGGGGTCCCACAACACCCCAGTGTTCACCAGCAGCTGCTGGGAATCACACAGCCCACACTGGTTATTTGTAAGCTGGCTAACAAGCAGCATGCCAGGATGCTGTTCGCTGAACAGGGAGAGGGTCCCTGTCTGAAGAACAAGTCTCTGTCCCGGGAGAGAAAACCAAGAATTGGGGAGCCAGGAAAGTTGGGCTGGGGAGCAGGGTTGGCTCCATGTGCATACTCCCAAAGCCCTCCCTGGAGCCAGGGAATGCCTTGAGCTGCTCTGCAGGGGACAAGCCCTTGGTAGGACATGAAACATCTTCATAGCAAAGATAAAGAGCTTGTGTCAGATGTCCTTCTCTCAGTGCCCGGGAGAATCCGTGGGGTCTGCGTGTGCCGGGATGGGAAAGGCACAAATGGTTCTTCCAGTCTTGGCTTTGTCACTGCTTGGACCCTCAGGACCCAGCTGGGAACCGGATCCGGCTCAACCCCCGGGTGATAATACTTCCCAGCTCCGCCACGCGCTCAGAAATCAAAGTCATGTTCTCACGTAATTGTTCTTTTCCGAGTATCCCCACGCTCCCCTGTCCCCGGGCCGGGCACTGTGATGCTCCTGCCTCCTGGTACATTTTGCTTCCTGCATTTTTTCAGAGGCCGGCGCTGCTGTGAGCTTTATTTTGCTGCTTGCACAGTTCGTCCAAGCCGGACCCTGGGGAGCCGCATGTTCTGTTGCTGGGATGTTTGTGTGACTTTCGCGGAATTTCCTTTCCTCAGCTACTTGCTTGTGGCAGCCGGGTGGGGTTTGTTCACTGGCAGGTGGCTGGTAAACCCGGGAGGGTGCAAACAGGGAGAGAAATGGCCAGAAACCAGGCATTGATCTGTGCTGAAGATGTTCTATTTCATTCAAGGTGTCTGCAGTCGCTGGGTTTCAGGCACAGCAACCTGCCTGGGGCTCTTGCTGTAAAGAGCATCTGCGTGATAAAACCCTGTATCATCCCAAACCAGGTGAGGAGCAAAACACCCTGCAACTGGCAGGGTCAAACTCTGCCCGGGCAGTACGGCAGCTGAGGGGGAAAATGCTGGTTTACCCACCCCTGCTGATCAATTGGGCTATTTGCAGCAAGGTCAAAAATAAGCGGTGATTTTTAACAGAGTCATAACCGTGGGAAGGCTTTGCCTCACAGCGAGGTGAATCCTTCATCATCCGTCACCGGCAGCCGGCTCCCAGCAAATGTGCTTCCACCAGGAGATGAGTTTCTAGGTGATCTTGAGGGGACTCAGCCTAGCGCCTCGTAATGCTCCTCTCCTTGCTTTCTGCGTCACTCTGCGAGGAGCTGGGATAGTACAGGCAGCCACCCATGTCCTCTCCCCGGGCGGTTCCGCAGCCATCGGGTTTCCTTTGCCCACCCAGCATCCCTGCCCCTGCTCCCAGGGTCCCTGCCTTTCCTTCTGGGGTGGCTCTGGCCACAGCCCTCACCCCTCAGCCGAGCCCACAGGATCCCAGCAGCATCTGCCTCGTGGTGTGCTCTGCCTGCGCTGTTGCCAATGGGCCTTTTGGATGGAGCAAATGGATTTTCCGTTGCTGAAGCCCGTGAAGCGAAGAGTAGGCTTCAAGCAGGCTATTTTTGCCTGTTCCTGGCACTATTAATAGTTGTACGGTTAACAATAAACGCCAATCGAGATATTCGATTTGTCTGTCCCCCAGAGGCCAGCGCTTCCTATTCCCCCTCTTGTTTTCCATCAACTGCTTCAATTAAACGATCTTTTTGTTATTTTGGGGTGATCCATTTGTGCTCCACGAACGGCCGTTAAACAGCTTCGCTGTGGCACACACAGATCAATAAACATGGGAAACTGTCCCACTTTCTCTTCCCAAAGTGTCCTTGTGCCCCCGCTGCCGGACAGGATGTTCCCCTGCCGGCAGGGACGGGGCTGCCCTTCCCAACTGCTGCTCCCTCCCACCCCACAGACGATCGTAATTCCTCCCTAAGCCTTCGAAAATGTACTTAAATTCGTACCCAAGGGCGAGACCACAGGTGGGAGAGGTGAAGAGCTCGGTGCTGCTGCTGAAACGCACCAGCCCACACAAATGTGTGCGTTTGAGCCGTCCCCGAGGTCCTTCTCCACGCTGCAGGCGGGTCTCCTGCTGTCCTGAACCTTATTCCAGCATCACCTTCTGCACAGTTTCTCTGTTCCTAGATTCTCACAGCTTTTATTTTTTTCTGATGCCAATTTCCTCACCAGCTCGATGGGGTCTGGGAGCTTTCCCTTCCTTGGGCCCTGTCTCCCACTCCCTGGTGGCGCAGAGCTCGCCCAGCACAGCAACACTCCCCTTCCCCCGAGGGCTCCTGCCCCGGCTGCTCAGGGAAATGCTGGTTAAGAAGTCGAGCTCGCTGCAGCCCCGCAGGGCTCCGGGGGCTGCGGGTGGAGAGAGGGGGGACCGACCCTTCCCTTCATCTCCAGTAAGACCCTTCAACTCAGCGCCCAACAAGACCAGCTCCCCTCCGCCCCTGCCGTGACAAACAGCACCCTCCACCCTGCCTGCATCCCAGCCAGCATCCTTCCTCCTCCTCGGGCAGCCCCCCCCACACACACCCCCATACCCCACAGTGGCCGCAGGGCCTTGTGCTGTGGCTCATGCCCCCAGGACGAGCATCCTCAGCCCTGCCTGGGGCAACACTGGGGGTCTCCTGCCCCTCCTGCCTGCCCTGTCCGAGCTGCCCGCCAACAGCGCCCCCTAGCGGGGGAGCCGGCGCCGCAGCGGCACCGCGCTCAGAGCCCCGGGGCTCGGCAAGGGTCCGGGCTGGGGTCCGGGCAAGAGCCGCCAGGCAAAGGCCTCCTTCCCGAGGTTACCGCGCAGCCTCCAGCCCGAGCTCCGGACGCCGGTGGGACGGGGACGTCTCTCCTCTCCCGTCCCCTGCACCCACCGCACAAGGGCTTTTCCCGGGTCTTGCCGCGGGGCAGGTGCCCGCAAACCCGCTTGTGCGCCGAGAGAAAGTGTAAACCGGAGTAAAAGCACATCGGGGAGCGGGCTGGGACCATCCCCGGTACTCTCTGCCCCGGGTACCCCGCGTCCGGGAAGCGCCGGTGGCAAAGGGGTCCCGCTAGGGCTGACCCCACTGCAGGGCATGTGGAGGGCCGGGAGCCCGCACCGGGCTGCGAACGGGAGGGATACAGGTCCCCGGGCTGAGCTGCGGAAGGGGTGGGCTTGCAAACGGGACCGGGAGCCGGCACCGGGTTGCGAACGGGGCCGGGCTGCACGTTACCGGGAGTGCGACCTGGGCTGTGAACGGGACAGGGCTGCGCAGCACCGGGAGCCCGGCCGGAGTTCCAAAGAGTCCGGTTGGCAGAGCCCTGGGAGTGCGCACCGGGCTGCAAACGGGACCGGGCTGTAAAGCACTAGGAGCCCCAACCGGGCTCCGACCGGGGACGGGCTGCACGTTTGTGGGAGCGCGAACTGGGCTGCGAACGGGGCCGGGCTGTGCAGCACCGNCGGAGCCTTGCACTGACTCAGCCGCCGCCGCCCCGGGCCGTGACGCGCCGAGGGGCGGTCGCAGCCGCCTCAATATAACGCGGCGGCGGCGGCGGCCGTGCAGAGCTCACACCAGCCTTTCCTGAGAGGGGAGAGGGGTTGAGCAGCCAGGCAGACGTTGCCTTCCTCCTCCTGCTCCTCNTGCGGAAGGGGTGGGCTTGCAAACGGGACCGGGAGCCGGCACCGGGTTGCGAACGGGGCCGGGCTGCACGTTACCGGGAGTGCGACCTGGGCTGTGAACGGGACAGGGCTGCGCAGCACCGGGAGCCCGGCCGGAGTTCCAAAGAGTCCGGTTGGCAGAGCCCTGGGAGTGCGCACCGGGCTGCAAACGGGACCGGGCTGTAAAGCACTAGGAGCCCCAACCGGGCTCCGACCGGGGACGGGCTGCACGTTTGTGGGAGCGCGAACTGGGCTGCGAACGGGGCCGGGCTGTGCAGCACCGGGTGCCCGGCCCGGGACTCTAAAGGGTTCGGCTGGCACAGCACCGGGGGTGCGCACCGGGCTGCAAACGGGACCGGGCTGCAAAGCACCGGGAGCCCCAACCGGGCTCCAACTTGGGACGGGGCTGCGCAGCACCGGGAGTCCCAGCTGGGCTGCAAAGGGTCCGGCTGGCAGAGGACCGGCAGCGCGAATCGAGTTGCAAACGGGACCGAGCTGCCAAGCACCGGGAGCCCCAGCCGGGCTGCGGCGGGGGCCGGCGGGGCGCGGAGCCTTGCACTGA
>VZTM01015585.1:37906-48141 GCA_013400555.1 Jacana jacana | reverse complement strand
CCCTGCCCTGAGCAGCAGAACAGCTCTACATTTAATACATTTTAATGGCAACAAGGAAATTCTGCAGAAACCGCAGATCTGAGGTGGGCGAGTGAGAACTGTAAATCAAACCACTTCAGTTTCGTTTGAAACTTGGATTCAAGTTGACAGAGTTAACTTGTTCCTGTGCTCAGTGCCAAATACTTCTTTGGAAACACGTTGGTTCTCCCAGCTCTGCATCTGCCCTGATTTCACAGGAACAGCCACTGGCAAAAAAAACACCCCACTGTCCAGGCATGAGACACAGGAATTTATTGAGCTGGGACAGGCAATGGCTGGCAGAAAGGTAATTTCAGTAATAAAAAGAGCATACCTTGTGCTTTGTTTATCTTGGTGTTCTGCTTTGCCCAGAGTTTACACACTGGCACCTTCCCAAAGAAAGTACTAGTACAGTTTGCCAGCAGGAACAGAGCAAGCTTGGCCTACAGGTGAGTCACAGCCACCCCAGCTCCCCACTAGAATTACTGGCCCCTTGGCTCAGGAAAGGAAAATCCTACCCAAAAAGACCTTGCTTCTCTTCTTTTGAAGGCACAAGTGCTACCTGCCCTTGTGTGGCTGGTTCTCAATGGGTATTGTGTTTCACAAGGTGGTTTTTAACCTCTCCCACTACAGACCTGCACCATCTTTCAGCATAATTCAAGGAACCGTGAGATTTAAGGTCCTGCCCCATCCCCGTTAGTCGGTGAGCTGCGGTGCTGCTTATCAGGTTGCCACCAGCCACCGTAAGAGGTGACGCAGGACAGAGGGCAGGGAGCCCTGGGATCCGTCTGACTTCGATACAACCTTCAAGAGCTTTCCATCAGCCCCAGGCAAATGTTTGAGCTGCTGGAGTGCTTGCCTTTGTGGGAAGCCCCAGGAGCACTTTGGATGTGGAACTGACCCATCCAGTCGAGCCTGACTTTTGTCACACGTGGAGTAAATAACAGCTCTTGTCACTTATGCCCTGTGTTTTGATTCTGCTTTTGGGCACTGCCACAGATCATAGAATCATAGAATCACAGAATCCTTTAGGTTGGAAGAGACCCTTGGGATCATCAAGTCCAACCATCAGCCCTACTCTATAAGTTCTCCCCTACACCAGATCCCTCAACACCACATCTAATAGACTCTGAAACACAGTCAGGGATGGGGACTCCACCACCTCCCTGGGCAGCTGATTCCACTGACTGACCACTCTCTCTGTGAAAAGCTTTTTCCTAATGTCCAGCCTAACCCTACCCTGCTGCAGCTTGCAGCCATTCCCTCTTGTTCTGTCGCTCATTGCCCGTGAGAAGAGACCAGCACCAACCTCTCTCCAATGCCCTTTCAAGCAGTTGTAGAGAGTGATGAGGTCTCCCCTCAGCCTCCTCTTCCTCAAACTAAACAACCCCAACTCCCTCAATTGATCCTCATAAGCCTTATTCTCCAGGCCTCTCACCAGCTTCGTTGCCCTCCTCTGTACTCGCTCCAGCACCTCGATATCTCTCTTGTGCTGAGGTGCCCAGAACTGGACACAAGACTCAAGGTGTGGCCTCACCAGCGCTGAGCCCAGGGGGACAATCACCTCTCTCCTTCTGCTGGTCACACACCCCAAGCCTACCGGAATCTGCTCCCCCAGCAGGTCCCTGCTTCGCTCTCCCAAGTCACCCTGCTTCCAAAAAAGCCACATCAAGACACAGAAGCCAAGCCCAGGCTACACACATCCTCTGCGCTGCCAGAATGCTGCCCTGCTCAGCCCACAGCCACGCAGTGAACACACAGGAAGGGCAGTGTGGAATTTCACCATCTTTACTTGACTCAGACACAACCATCGCTTGTTTAGAAAGAGAGAGAAACACAAAAGTCACTGAAAGCAACCTTTCTTCTTTCGACACACAGAGACTGGAAAGTGTCCCAGAGACCCTTGCCAGGAGCGGGGCCGAACGGCTCACACTTCCCTCTTATGCTCCCTTTTGGTCTGTGGCCAGTTTTAAGTAAAAAAACATAATGCAGAAAATGTCTCCTTTTTCTTGTTGAAGTTAACCAGCGGGTACTTTGACCCCTGGAGAGGAGAAAACACGTCTCCTGCTTGCTTGAATGTAAAAAAAGAGTACCTCACCCCACCCCAAGAGGAAACGGAAGAGATGCATATATAAATGCACGGTCCTTCAGCAGCTCAAAGCCAAGGTGCCGCTGTGATTGTCATGTGTGAGGCACACGGTGTCCTGGTTCAGTGTCACACGCCTGTCATCCACACGGACACAACTGCAGGGCAATGCCACCCAAAAACCATAAAAGCAAGAAATGTAAACTTCTGCCGCCTTTTTCTCCCCTGTTCAGCCAGGAGAGGAGGTATCTCCGAGCCAGAGGGCAGAGAGATCCCTACTCCTTGGGGATTTCAAACATGCAAAGGCTCTTGTACTTCTGCAGCAGCTCGTTTTTGGTCCGGACCTGCTCCCGCAGGCTCTGCAGCTGCTGCTGCTGCTGCTCTGGGCTCACACCGATGCCAGGCATGGAGCTGATCAGCTTCCTCATCTCCTGGAATTTGTTCTTCAGCTCGTTCAGCACCTGGTGAACGTCCTGGCTGTCCTTGTCCATGCTGTAGAGGAGAGAAAAACAAGACATTGAATACTCCTATTGGAAACACCCCTTCGGCTGGCAAGGGTGACTATCATTTCCAGTATAACCAGGGCTTCAACTGGAATCCACTGGGAAACTTCTGCTCTTGGTATCTAGCTACATACACCTAATTCACCTATTCCAGTAAAATGGACACAGAGAGCTATACAGACTGGGTAACCTCTGGGGCAAACTGGTTTCCTGCTCATTTCCAGCACATAATCCAGTTACCTCAGGACCCATCTATCAGGTTAGGAGCCGGTCTGCAGCTCTGAAAGCATTACCATGGAGCCAGGGAAATTCTGCCTCTGTTTGAACTCCCGTATCTCTCTTTGGGGAAGGTAAGATTACATACGTATGTTGCGTGTAGGCACCTAGAAAAAAAAAAGATTTCAGTTTCACCCGTGACCTGTTGCTGCTGTAATAGAAAAAATCAATGCTGTCAAACAGCTTGACAGCAGCAAACAGAAACTGTGCCCCAAAGTACCAGAGAGTATCCAATGGCAGAGCAAACGGTACTTTGGAGCGTTGAAACAGCTCTCTGGGGGATATGTATCTAATAAAAGAGAAGAGACAGCTTTCTGTTGTTGTTGTTGTTGTTGGTTTTCTTTTTGTTTTTTGTAAGAGCAGCACAATGGGTCCTGCAGCCAGCTCGGTGCTGTGCAAGGCTCAGTGTTGTCTGAGGCAGCGCCTGCCCTCAAACCCTCATTAGTATCTGCCGCTGCTTTGTTAGCACCAGCGAGAAGTTTTACCAATTCCAGGCAAAAGCGAGCCCCAGCTTCCAGGGCGCCTGCTAATAATGAGCCAGGGATTCTAACAGGCTTTGAAAGCTGGGAGCCCACTCAATAGCCAGACCTAAAAATACATCTGCTTGGCACGACCGGGGCTGAGAGGTGCTGGATTGTAACTTTGGGGAATCATGACATGGCTGAGAGCGAAACTTTTAACCAGATGGTCGCGGTTGGTTTCAAAAGCCTGTTGGAACAAAATATTCATTATTCCCTTCTAAATAAAACTGCAGCTGGTACTATAATGTATCCCCATTATGCAGGCATTCACGGTCAGGTCGGCAGTGGAAAAATACAGGCACACACACTCGCACACACACACACACACACACACACACACACAACCCCATGGCACGCCTGGGGAAGGATGGGTTGACAGTGCCTTTAATCCACCAGTGGCTTTGAGAAGGACGTTCTCCCCACTTTAGGTCTCCCCAAGTCTTGTTCCCTTCCCCACCCAGAGAGAACTGATGGCTGCTCATCCAGCTGCTTCATCCAAAGGAATAATTATTTCAGGTTTGGGTTGGGTTTTTTTCCTTTTTTTCTGATGGGTGGTTTTCCTGCCAGACCAAGCCACCCAAGTGACTCCTCTTTGAGACCAGGGACAGGCAGGGGTGAGGAGGAGTGGGAAGAGACTGCAGCTGCCAGCAGTAACACAGGATTCAACCCAACGTCCTACCTCAGTCTGTGCTGATGGACGGCACGTAAGACCTGCCTTTAAGGCAAGGTGTTCTTCATTACACCAGCATGACCACAACGTTGGTGGAGCCACGCTCTGGGACCTTAGTGGCAATCCCATTTTATTGTAGAGGGTAAAAATAAAGGCAAGCCCTGCTTGGCAAAACTTTCTCGGGACGCAAACAACAGGAAAGAGCACGTGTCCTTGCATGTAAGCAAATTTACGCGATACATCCTCGCTCCCAAGCACAGAATCACCTTGGAGATGTGTCTTCATGGCTGAGTCAGTGTCAAAACAGCAGGGTCGGGCTCTGCGACTAGCGGCAGCGTTAAAGGATAATACGTTTGCCATCTGTCAGGGATGTGAGGCAACACATCCCACTGCTTGCCTCTGTGGTCCTACCCGTCGACAGCACCGTTCAGGGTACCTACGTCTGCTCGAGCTGCCCAGGAAATGCCATGTGCGAAGCTGAGGGAGGCAGAGGGAGTGGGTGGTTCAGTGGGAGAGGGCACAAGACATCCTAGGGTCTGTCATCTGCGGGGCACCATGACCTGCTCAGTGACATAAAGGAATCTGGGAGGTCTCAGCCCGTGGATACAGCACACTTTGCTGATGTACGTGTATGCACCTGGCAATGGGCTTAGCCTCACTTCTGTGGTCTGGAGGGACCAGGCAGAATTGAGGTCGGGGGCAAACACCCACCCCAGCACAACAGGGAAACTGAGGCAAAGCAAAAGGTTTGTGTTTTCACACCCATTCTGTATCCAGACCAGTGTGTCAGGAGGTTTTCTGTCTTTCCTTGCTACAGCTCAGGCTGCAGAGCCACTAAGAGTGAGCCTCTCTCACTTTTCAGACATGTTTGATGCAAGTGAAACATCAGCAGGACACAAACCAGCCTCAGCTCCTGAACAGGCACACAGGGAAAGGGTAGCCAGGCCCACAGCCAGTAACAAGGGAACTCATGCTCCCCGTGCCCTCTTGTCTCACGCCACAGCGTGCCCAGGTGAGAGCATGGAGCTGCCCTGGATGGATTTTCATGACAGGACCATGTCCCTACCAGGGCTTCAGATGGGCATCTCTGAAGGGGTTATTCCAGGCCAGAAACATCACAGTTCTCAGTACCTACGTCCAAGTACCTTTTACCCCTACAGTACTTATCTTGAATCAGAACAATTAAACCTGTACCACTGCAGAAGTCATCCTGCTTTTTACAGCTCCCCAGAAATGGGCTGCATTCCTGCCCCAGCACTGCCTGTACGTTCTGAGGCTGTTATCAACCAAATAGTACAGTTACCCAGAGCAATAACCTAGTGCAAGTACAATGGTCCTGCTCCTGGGTGTTGACAGTGGGGCAGTGTACCTGGGCCATGGGAACATCTACACCACCCAGGTATTGGCATGACTGAGAGCAGAGATTCACTTGGGGCTGCGCCAGGTGACACTATTCCCAGGAACCCCAGCTGGGAGAAAAAGGGCAAAGGAGATGCTGGGAGGTTGGAGAGCATCACTAGAGGGGTGACCTCATTGTCCTGCTAGCCATCCAGAGCACCCTGAGGATGTTGGTGGTTGGAAAGCATAGCTAGAGGGAGGAGGGGGAGGATCCCTTTGTCCTGCTCAAGGATGTTGAGGGCTGCAGAACATCACTAGAGGGGGATCCCATTGCCTCAGTCCCTGTCCAGGACATCCTTGAAGATGCTGTAGGTGGGAAAGCATTGTTATATGGGGGACATCACAGCCCTGCTCCCTGCTTAGAGCATCCTGAGGATGCTGGCGATGAAAGAGCATAATTAGAAGGAGGACCCCATAGCCACACTCCCCACCCAGGGCACCCTGGGGATGTTGGGGACCGAAGAACAACATTAGAGGGTGATCCCATTGCTCCACTCCCTGTCCAGGGCATCCCTGAGGATGCTGGGGCTGGAAAAGCATCGTTGTGGGGAGGGGTGTGTGTGTGGAGCTTGGACCTGCTCCCACCCAGGGCACGCTGAGGGCGCTGGGGATCAGACAGCATCATTACAGAGGAATGGCTGGAGCAGGAGTGAGCTGTCCGGTCCCGGTCCCGGTCCTGATCACGGTCCCGGTCCCGGTCCAGGTCCCGCTGCAGGGCATCTCTCGCCATGAGGTGCACGGCGGGAGAGGCCCGGTCCCGGCAGGGCTGGGGGAGGCCCGGTACTGGCGGCCGCCGTTACCATTTGATGATGTCGTGGACGAGCGGGAGGAAGGAGAACTCCTCCTGCACGGGCGGCAGCGGTGGCGNCGGAGCGGGGCGGAGCTCAGCCGCGCCGCGCTGCACCGCCCCGCCGGCCGCTTGCGCTGGAGTCTGCCATGGGCCTTCGCTCCGGCTTGGGCCTGGGCCTTCCCCTGAGCTTGAGCTTGGGGCTGGGCCTGGGGCTGGGCCGGGCCTACTCTGGGGCCTGGGGCTGGGCCTGAGCCTAAGCCCGCTCGTACTCCAGGGCCTGGGCTGGGCCTTCCCCTGAGCTTGGCTTGGGCCTGCGTCTGCGCTGGGGCCTCGACTGAGATTTCCTCTGGGCTTGAGCATAGGCCTGGGCCTATACTGGGGTCAGGGCCTCAGCCTTCACCTGAACTTGAGTCTGAGCTGGACCTTGGGCCAGGGCCTGAGCCCAAGCTGGGTCTGTCTGGGCATGGGTCAGAGCTGGGGTTGGGGCTGAGGCTGGGTCTGGGCCTGAGTTGGGGCTTTGCCCCTGCGACACTCCCCCAGCAATCCCCCCAAAGCCTTGCTTGCCCCGCTGGCACATTGCCCCATGCAGGAGCTGGGATTTTGGAGGAAGGAAGGAGCACAGGGTCCCAAACCCTGAGGGCAGAGCGAGAAGAAGAGGTCCCAGGAACCATCCTGAGCTGATCTGGCAGTGGCTCCCAGGCTTTCAGAGTGTTCGGGTTGGTGTGCCAAGCCTGAGTGCTCCCGTTTCGAGCCAAGTCTTAGCGGAAAAACTGTGTTATTCTCTGTTAAATCAATAATTACAGAAGAGTTTTGCTGTCTCTTTTAGATCACAGCTTTCTGCCGTGGTTTTTCATTAGTTGGTGTCCTTAGTTTGACGTTACTGCGATATGTCAAGGGGGCTGAGTGATGGGGATGTGGTCTTTGTAGTGCGTTAAAGACAGATGCTTATGCGGGAGCAGGCTTTCTGCCCAAGGGAGGAAGCACGGCTGACATCAGTCAGGGGGAAAGCAAGCTGGAGCGTTGGCTGAGAGCCTGGGCTGGAAAGTGGAGGAATCTGGAGGAAGAGAGACAGAAATCTGCTGTCAGCGCTGGGACCACTGTGGAGCTGGGAGAGGGGGAAGAAATGGGGCTCTGGCGTGACTGTGGGTAGAAGAGGTGGCTTGAGATGGTGTGTGGTCATGGCTGAGAGATGGAAGATGATGCCCCTCTGCACCAAATGGCCTCAGAGCTTGCTTCAGCTTCAGCAGACTCTATCAACACAAAGGATCGGAGCGCTACTGATGCCAGCAACAGTCATGAGTTTTTCTTCTTGGGTTGGCTGACAGAAAATGCATAATTTGATTTTTCATTTGAAATAGTCCCCCTGCTCAACAGTTGGTGGCTGAGGATGACTGGGAAGGCATTTTCTTTTTTAAACCAATTTAATTAAAAAAGCAAACAGAGGCTATTTATATCTCAAATGAGAATGCTGGTACCCATTTAGATATGCAGAGTATTGACTGTTTGCTCTAAATATAGCAGATGCAATTGCTCACTTTGTTCCTACTGTCAGGAATAGATCCCGGCTCGGGTGCTGATGCTGGAATGTGAGAGGAGCCTGGGGGAGCCCAGGTCCTGCTGAGCAGGTCCCTGCAGGGAGACTGGTGGTATTTACAGTCTTTGACTACGCCAGGCAGGAGGTACAGGATGCTGCGTCCTTCACGTAGGGCTGAGCCGAGAGGTTCATTTCTGTCACTTTTTATGGGCTCTTTCTAAAGCAAGACTTGATTCAGGCTCCATGGGGACTACTTTCTCCTCACTGTGTTGGTTTTAACTCTCCCCTTGACTTTAGGGAGGAGGGCGGCTAATTGCTAGGCTGTTGGCCGCCTGCCTGTGATGCGGTGAGTCAGGCAGTCATTAGAGCAGGTGACAACACGCAGATACCATTCAGCTGTACCTAAAGCACTGTCAATCAGCATTTCTTTGTGCCATTCAGTTCCCATTTTGGGTCATGTGTTCCCATAGCAGCTGGAACACACAGCTTTATCTAGTTGGCATTTCTCCCTCTCTCTGCCTCTCACCTTCCCTTTTGTCCTGGTTTGAGGCCCGAAGCGCAACACCTTTCTCATGGGAACAGCTCCTCCAGCTCCCTCAGGTCACCCATCTCTGTCCTTTCTGGCGTGCTCTGTCTCGTGACAAGTCCAAGGGAGAGTGAAGGTGTTTTGCACTGGAGTTGTGATTTGGCAGACTCTGCCATCACTGAAGATACTGGTGATTTGGTCAGATGAGACTGTGTGATCACCATTTGAACGCCAACCTGTGCAAGGGGCACGGTAGAGCTGTTGTTGATACCCTGATGGTGTGTCCATACCCCTGGTGAGGACTGTGGGGAGAAGTGAGACCCAGGTGACAGGTCTGGCAGGGAAGAGAAGGCATTTTGGGCGTGCAGACAAGTGTTGACCTCAGGTGAGGAGCACTGTGGTGTGCCCTAATCTTCACCTGCCCTCGTGGAGCTGCAGGCTGTGATGCCCTTGTCCCCATGGATGACGATCTGATGACCTGGGTTATGTCCTTGTAATGTAGCTCCTAACAGATACTGCCAACAACATGGTCTTCCCCATCCACATCACTTTGCAGTCCTGTCGGGGTCTCCATCTCAGGCAGAAGGGCTGTGTCTGACCATCTGCTGTTCTCCTGCGGAGCTGGGTTTGGTCTGTGGTTCTTCCTAATTTTCAGTCTGGATTTTTTCACCCACTGTCAGTTCCGCAGCAGAAGGGTTTGAATGAGCAACCTGTGAAAACTCCCAGCGAGGCAGCTAAAACATGAACAAAGATGTTTGGTGTTGAAGGGAAAGAGTAATTTCCCCCTGGATTTGGTAATAAACCTGAAGTGCAAATGATCGACCTGTTCCTCGCATTTGATTGTGGCTCTTTGTATAATTCACTTGCTGAACAGCCAGCTTCTGAAATGTGCAAATTTCCCCAAATTGTCCAATCTCCTGCATCTTAAAGCCATTGTGTACTCTCATTGCTCACCCAAACAGTTGATTAACCTGCAAAAACCAGCTAATCCTAAAAACCAGCTGATCAAACAATCTGTATCCAGAGCCTCTTTTGTTATTGGCAGTTTTCTTTACAATACCAATGTTAGTCTTTTTTTCCCTTTCATTTCTCTAGACAGTGCACCTCTTGTCAGCTCCCAAAGGTAACTTTTGAGGGATTTACCCACTAATCATTGAATTCATCACCAGGTGACGCCGTGCCTTTCACTGTTTACTCTTACAATGACTTGATGTTTCTGTGCTGATGGTCTGGCATTCCACTGGACTCCCCTTCTCGCTGCTGGACCATCTGGAGCTTGTTGTGATGTTGCCACCAGCTCTGTTACCCTTCTTTACTGTATGGCTTTCACCAGGTTGGACTTTAGCTCCTCCTCCTGCCCTGCATCATCAGCTAGAATTTTCTGCTCAAGCCTGGCTAAGCTGCTGTGGTGGGAGACATCTGTATTGCTAAGCTGGGAATGGGTGTGAGGGTTGTGGTCAGCTGGGACGGGGTGATAGAAATGAGAAGTTACAGCTCCAGCCTTTGGGTGAGGTCGGAAGCACAGAAATGTTGGACCTTTTTGTTAGGTCGTGGCTGTGATCCTGGTGCTGCTCAGGTTCCTGGCCAAGATCCTCTTAATTTTGATGAGATGGGAGTTTGGGCTTGGGCTCTGCCCTGCCTTGAGTCCTGGTGTCATTCAGGGCCCTGGTGTCCTGGGCTTCTCAGTGTAGGAGAGAGGCTAGGGGGGGGGAAAGTGTGCTGGTGGGAATGAGGGTGTCATAAGATTGCTTCATCCTTTGAAGTGATGTTTTAGCTAGAGAGATTTAGACCCTGGAAGTGTGGCTGACCCCAGACAGGCAGCCCTGCACCACCACATGTTCCCAGACCCGCTGGTGCCCTGGGTAGAATCATAGAATCCTTTAGGTTGGAAGAGACCCTTGGGATCATCAAGT
>VZTM01015585.1:8161-37881 GCA_013400555.1 Jacana jacana | reverse complement strand
ACTCGCTCCAGCACCTCGATATCTCTCTTGTGCTGAGGTGCCCAGAACTGGACACAAGACTCAAGGTGTGGCCTCACCGGTGCTGAGCACAGGGGGACAATCACCTCCCTGCTTCTGCTGGTCACACTATTCTTTATGCAAGCCAGGATGCCCTTGGCCTTCTTGGCCACCTGGGCACACTGCTGGCTCATGTTCAGCCGCCCGTCGACCCTCAGGTCCTTTTCTGCCAGGCAGCTCCAGCCACACTGCCCCAAGCCTGTAGCGATGCATGGGGTTGGTGTGGCCCAAGTGCAGGACCTGGCACTTGGCCTCATTGGGTACCATTGGGGCTTAAGATCCAGCTGAGGTGAACAAGCACCACCAAATGCTTCTGAAGCCCCCCAGTGCCTCCTGGAGCTCACCATGCTTTGGCAGAGGTGCTGGAGAAACCCTGCAATGCCCCATCCTAGGGCTGCCATGGGGAGGAGGGCTGTCATCCCATGGCGTGGGAAATGCCATCTTCAAGGAGAGTGGCTGCCTGTGTTGGGGGACCCCCCAATACAGGACAGAGCTTGGGACAAGAGAAGGCAGAGGGTTTTGGCCAACCTGCTTGTAGCCCCGGGTTTGGTGTCGGAGCTACAGGGCATTGGCCTGGCCATGAAGGGCAGCAGTTCAGGGGGAGAATGGGATTGGGGATGATTCAAGGGCACAGGGAGTGTTCAAGTGATCTCCTGATGTTAAACTGATTCCAGCCCACCGCTGAGCAAACATGGGGGCCTGCCTGGGCTGCAGGCCACCCAGGGGGAGGTGCCCAAACTGGTGTGTGGGCAAGGGGAGCACACAGAAGGGCTTCTTGCGTAAGACCAGCTACGCAGAAACGTTGATCCAGGAAAACACGCAGCCGGACCAGCCAGGCCCATCTCCCAGCACAAGCGGCTCTGAGGCTCACTCTCTTCATCAGACCGTGGGATGGTGGGTCCGGGGAACCACCAGTCCCCGCAGCATCCCACCAGCACATCCAAGAGCCGGGCTTGAGCGCACCCAGCCTCAGTTTGCACCCAGTGCTAAGGGGGCGAAAGCCACCTCACAGAAGCAAGGCAGGAGCTTGGAGTGTGAGTTTGGGGTGTCCCTGAGGAAACCTTCTCCTGCAGAGGGAAGTGGCCTTGTTATCAGTGGGCAAAACCAGCCCCGGATCCCTGCTGGCTCTGGCCCGCAGCACAGTGACTCAGCAGCGGCCCGGTGGTTATTTACAAATAATGAGGTAGCCACAAAACACGTGCCACGAACTTCATGAGGCAGCGGTGTCTGCGCTCTCCATACGCAATCGTGGCCTTGCAGCAATGCTGCAACAGCCTGAAGCGGTGCCCAGTGCCCAGCCCGAGCAAGGAGTTCTTCCTTGACCTCCCAGATGCACACTCTGCATGTTGGGAAGGTGATGGAGGGGGACAGCACATACATGGGCATCTCCGGGCACACGCATCCCTGTGTGTGTGTCTGCATCCCTGAGCTTGTGCATCCCTGCCTGCATCCCTGAATCCCAGAGCTTCTGCATCTCTGGGGTCCCAGAGCAGCGTGAGCTTCACAGCTCCCTCTTTTCAGAGGACAGACTCCTTGAGATAAATTTATCTGGATACAGGGAGCAGAGACTTCCTAATGGAGCCGCGTTAAGGACCGTACTGATGTCCCTGCTCCCTTTTCTTGGTGTCGTTCTTATTCTCCTAAAGTGGGTCAGGCTTTGTTTGCGTGTTTGTCAGGTTCCCTTCAAGTGTGGCAGGAAAAGCCATTATCTGATCTTTGAGCACTTCAAAATGTTACTCTCTGGTTATTTAACACAAGGGGAGAGAAAAGGAGCTTGCTTTTTCGGCACCACTGAAAAGGCAGCGGGTTAAGGTTTCAGCCTGTCCTTTGCCTGATTTGGAAATACCATTATGCTATAATTGGCCTAAGAATACCCCAAATGGGGTACATGGGCTTTGTGAGATGAAGCAGGTATCCTTGAGGAGTATAGTTTTATATGCCAGAGCAGTGGGTTTCTGGGGCAGCGCTGGCCTCGTGGGAGAAACATGCCTCTTGCAGCTCAAGGCACTCGGAGATGGAGAAATCTCCATCCAGCTCCAGCAAGAAACCATTTAATTCTTCTCCTGACCCGGGGAAAGGTGCGTTTCTGCAGACCCACAGCTATGGCGAGAACAGGATTTTAGTGAGCCTTCCTCCTCCCAGCTCCCTTTGGAGCTCCCTCTGGCTCCCTTTGGAGCTCCGTCCGGCTCCCTTTGGAGTCAGGACCCCCGGGTTGTTGCTGTCCCTCTACCCAGAGCTGCCTGTCCCCTTCCTTGGCTGTGCTGGCAGTTCTTGCCCATTTTTGGGAACTGCCAGCCCGCAGGACGGCTTGTCACAGTCACACATTCCCTGCCCCAAGGAGCTTTGTTTGTCAAGGGTTTAATATTTAGCCACTAATAAACAAAGTGTATCAGAGAAGTTTTGCTGATCAGGTAGTTAAACTTTCCTAGGAATTTTGCTGGCTCTTGCAGCGCAAACAGTCCCAGGATGTGGTGGTATGCACGCCTCAGATAAAACTTTTGATGGAAAATGACCTGGGTTTTCCTAGAGCAGGCTCCCCACATCCTTCCAGCTCCCACTCCCTTGCTCCTGGCCACCCCTTGGGCATTGGCTGGTGTTCCAGTGCTCAGCCATGTCCCATCCTGCCCAAAACCTTTCTCACCATCCCAGCCACCCTCTGATTTATCCAAAGAGGAGTAGTTTGTCAGCCTGGTATTGTTTTGGAGTTTTGGCTCTGAGCAGCTGTGGGGGTGCAGGGAGCGTGGAAATAAGGTTTACAAGCAATGTCAAGGGGGAAAAGAAAACCCCTCCTTGTTGTGTTGATTTGAGAAGTGAGTGAAGTTGTCCTTTATGCCGTTTCCCCATGGGCATTCCTCAGCCAGAAGCCTGACTTTTTCCCCAAAAGGAATGTGCCCTAAAGCCCAGCTCAGCAGCCTCGGCCCGGCTCAGTGACCATCAATGACAATCCATGGCTCCATCCAGCCTGGAGCCAGCTTTTCCCCTTTTCTACCTTGCAGATAAAGCTGGGCCCAGCCTGGCTTCTCCCACAACGGCAGCCAGCAGAGAGGGAGGCCGGAGCATCACGCAAAACAATTGAGTCCATAACATTATCTTCTACACCCAGCATGGCTCAGCCCGTTTCATCATTAATCTGAATGCAAAAACTGTCATTGGAGAGGGCCATTTGGCTCCCAGATAAACACTTGCCCATCCCTGCTCTCACTCCTGCACAAATCCATCCCTCCTGGCATGGCAGGAGGCTCTTTGGGTGCCCCAGCGGTGTTTTGCTCTTCCTCCGTGGCGATGGCAGCTCCTGGCAAAGCTGGGGCTCCATGTCTCTCCCACCTGGAGATTAGATCAGGAGCCGGCTGCCAGCCGGCCCGTTCCAGCATCTCTCAGCAACTGCAAAGATAATTGCCATAAGTCTAATTGTTCCTGCTGGATAACGAGCATTTTGCATCATCATCATCCCCAGCTGCCGAGGCCATCATCGCAGTTGCTATTTCAGGGGCGGAAAGCGGCTCCTCTGAGCCGGGAAAGGCTGAACCAGACTGGATCCTGCCCCCGTGCTGAGCTCCCGCTGGTTTGCAGCACTGGTACTGGATCCTGCCCCCATGCTGAGCTCCTGCTGGTTTGCAGCGCTGGTTTGCACCGTGCTTTGGACGTGGCACGGACCAGGGACTATTCCCGAGAGGCAGCCTGGACACCAGGGCGTGCAAAGGTGGGATTTTCAATGTGCTGATGAAACATGGCCAGATCCCCAGGGGTGTGTGTCTTCAAAGGGGTTTCTCCCACAGGAGGTTGTCCCTGCAGGATGCGGGGTGCTGGAGATGCATGTACACACGCATGGATGCACACAGGCATGCAGGCACGCACATCCATGTGAACACACACGCGTGTGTGAGTGCACAGAGCTACTCCCACGTTGGGAACTCATGAGCTCATTTCCCTGCCAACCTGGTGGGCTCCTGCTCCAGACATTCACCTCCATGGGGGCTGTGGTTTGAACCTCTTCTTTGCACTGGCACTGGTGGCCATGAGCTTGAAGATGGGGGACGTCCAAAGTCTTTCTTTTGCTGAATTTTGTGATGTTTTAAGCTAACTAACAGGCTCATAAACCAGGTAATTGCAGGGGGGGAGCTGGCAAACAAGCAGATAGACAAACAAGCCTTCTATCACCTTCCTCCCCCTGAAAGCAAGGATTCACCTCTACAGTGCGTGGTCAGTGCTCGGTGTGATGAGCTGTGTGTGTTCTCAAACACACCACGTTTGCTCACGGTCTGCGAGTGCCCCTCATTTTGGATGCTGCCATTGCCGACAGCAGGGCTTGCCACAGCCTCCCCATGCTGTACTGGGCAGACCTGCTCCGTGCTGATGAGACACGTGGCCTGGGCTGGGACAGCGATGAATGTCACCCTCTCCCCCTGAGTGACAGAGTGGATGAGCCAGCCATGTGGCAGAAACCCCACACTGGGCATTGATTTCTCCACCACCACCAAGTGCTCTGCAAGACCCAGGAACCCACCACCTCCCAGGCAAGATGGAGGATGGCCGAGGCTGCTCTGATGCACGAGATTCGCTTGGCAGCAGGAGAGAGCATCTGAGCGAGCCAAGAGCGTGGTGCTTTGCTCCCTGCACCCCATCCAGCACCTGGGGTGGCTGCTGGTAATCGCTTGGTGCCACAGGGTGTATTGAGTAGCTGTGGGATCCCCCTGATCCTCTCACGCTCACAAACACATGGCTTTGGGGCAGCATCAGCAGAGGCTGTACATCCCATCCCATCCCATCCCACCTCAGATTAACCCTTTAGGCTCCCTGGGCTTGCAGAAGCTTTCAAACACTAGTTTTCCCTCCCCTGCTCGAGAGGTTGCCTGGTCACAGCCCAGCAGCAAGGAGGCAATGCTGGCCCCTGGGGGTCCGTGCTCTGGTCCATGTGACAGCAGCCAGGCTGCCTTTGCCATACCCTGCTTTGGCTGCTGGAAGGGGTCTGGGGACATCAATGTGGAATAAAGGTGTAAGGCAAAAGACTTTCTTGCCAGGTTGTCACTTGTGCCCCTAATGCTGTGCAGAAGCCCCTAGAAACAGGTTTGCAAAGGATGTGGCTGAGCATGTCTTGGGAAAGGGTGATTCAGGGCTTGAGATAAGAGTCCTATGAGAGGGGAAAAGAGAGGGGGGAGAACATGCCAGGGCAAGAAAGGGGAGAGATAAGCAGCACATCTGGGCTGGGAGCACGAAGCCGTCAGCCTCCCTGGCGCCACGAGGCTGTGGGGTGGATGGATCCCGGCTGTGACAGCCTTGGATGGAGCCAGCCACACGGCAACCTTGGATGGAGCTGGCCGGGCAGCAAAGCCTGCTGGCTGCTGTGGCTTGGGGAGAGCTGTGTGGGAGCCAGAACCCTCCAGCTGCCGAGGGCAGGGAGAAGGCAGTGCTGCCTGGGGACCTGCTCTGTCTTCCAAGGATCACAAGAAGAAGGGTTGTCAGGGATGCTTGCCCACAACCTGCAGCCCACTCTTGGCCCTGCTTACTGCCAGGGTTGCCATCCCAGGGCACAGGGTCTGGTATGTGCCAGGGCAGGGGCCACACTGGAGGGTGAAAGGTGCTAATTTAGTGCCATGAGCTTATTCTGTGTGTGACTGTGTGTTACACCTTTGGGAACTGCAACGTCCTGCGTTTGTCCCAGCTCAAGCTTTTGGGGCTGGGGTATGATTTGTACTGAAAGAGCCTCTGCTGCTGCCCAGAGCAGGGTTTTGGGGAGCCTGGTGGGAAGGCACCGTCCCTGTGACCCAGCTGGGCCCTTGCAGCTGATGCATGTTGACTCCTAATTGCAGTTCTTCACGTTCTCTGAAAACAAAAGGCATAATTAGCTCTAGGATGGGAAATGCCAGGAGCTGGGAGAAGCCTCCAGAGCTGGTGGCAAGGGAACGGCTCCTCAAGGGTTGGCAGCGGCTCCCACTTTTGCACTTCTCCCCTTCCAAATGCCAAATCAGTCCCTGGTGTTTCTCCTGCCACCATCACTGTCCTCAGCATCTGCCTGGGCATCCTGGGAGGAAAACTGGGTGCTGGGAGCAGTTCTTTGTTCCCATCCCACCACTGCCTCACCCCTGCAAGCACACAAACACGCTTTTCTTCTGACAACTCTGTATTTGCAGCCACTGTATATACAGTATAATCCACCCACAGGGTATCCAGGCTGTACTTGGCCGGGAAGGACAGAACATCCTTGTGATTCAAAAGGTCAAAACGAATGTCAATACCCTGGTGGCTTGACTCAGCAAGAATGCCAAAGCTGCCTTGGGGACACAAAGTGCTGGGAGGGAGAGTCGTGGTTGTTGGATACGCTGCTCCCTGCACAACAGGCACAGGGTCCCTGAAAGTGCTCTGCTTGCTGCAGGGTCAGACAGGGCAACTATCCCTAGTAATAATAATATCAGGGTGTGCAAACAGCTTTGTCTGCTCAGCCCGGAGGTCCCAGTACCCCATCTCCACCCCTGGATAGTGAGGGATAAGCGGGTCATGATGCCCCAGCAACAACATCCTCCCAGCCTCACCCAGTTTCTCTCTGAAGCCCAGCTCTGTTTCCTCCCCAGTGCTCCAGTGCAGGATTTTCCTCCCAGGACTCAGCCGTGGAGGCTGGTTCAGGTCCATGGGCAAAACACAGCCACTTACTCTGGGATTTGGAGGGCAACAAGTGGCACAGAGTCCTGGGCTGGGAGCAGTTGCTCAAGGCTCATGGCTGGAGCAGGACCAGTATCTACCCTGGTTGGACCTTCTCCTCCTCCCTGATGGAGAGCAATCGGTGTTGGTTTGAGGTGGGCTGGAGGAAACTTGGCTTGGGCAGATGGCTGGGATTGATTTCCAAGTGACAGGGGCACTCTCGTGTCCCTTGAGCTCCCAGCCCTGTGCCTAATGATTTTCTCTGCTAATAATCTCTGCTGAGCAGGCAGAAGCACATGCAGGCACCAAGCACGGGGACGAGTGGGACAGTTAGAGCCTGAGGTGGTGATGGCAGGGCCATGCTGCTGTTCCTGACATATAGATGCTTTGCATTTCTCCCCGCCCCATCCCCATCCCAGCCCTTTTGATGGGCTTTGTGGGCATCACTGGCCCTTCTAACAGTGGCCCTACCTAAGAATGAAACCTCTTTGGGACTTGGAGGATTTGCAGGTGATTTAGGAAATCCCTTCACAGTGGCAGGGCAGATCCTGGGAGGTGATGGCATTTTGCAGCAGGGTGTTGGAGGCTTCGAGGCCATGCTGGGCATAAGGGATCCATGGTGTGGTCCTCCCAGATGCAGCATTCCCATGCATCTTTCCTTCCCTTTCCCCACACATTGCAGGGAGCATGAAGGAGAGCAAGAACTGGGGTGCAAGATGCTCCATACATGGGCTTTTGAGGAGCTCCCCCAGCTCTCACCAGCCCAGTGCTGCCGGCAAGGAGCCTTGCAGCCAGGCGGTACCCGTGGCACGTTGGTCCCCACATGTGCCTAGGCTGGGACAGGCAGCAGGAGCTGGCAATGCCACTCAGCCTGGCAGGGCTCTCGTGGCCCCGACCTTTCTGGCTTTGAAAACAGGACAGGAACAAAGCACACTTTTGTTTTCAGTTTGGGAGCTGGAACGGGACCTTCAGGCTGTTCCTGGGGTGTTCCAGCATCCTGGTTGCCATGAGTAGAGGAGGAGACAAGTGCGTTCTGACACCCTGGCCAGCCTTGCTGCACCCTTGCACCCTTCCCATTTTGTCCTTCGGCGGCAGAGCCCAAAGCTCTCCCTGTCCTCTCCTGCAGCCAGGCTGGCTGGAGCTGCTCTCCCAGGGCCACCAGCAGGGACGAACAGCTGTCTTGAAGGGCCAGTCTTCAGCTGGAAACCCTGACGTCTCTCGCTATGGTTTGTGTGCCCAGTGAGGCTTGGGGGGGTCAGGGAGTTTGTGTTGCTGCTTGATGCAAAGTGTGACTGTTGCCCTGGGTGGCACGGGGCACTGAACTGGAAAACCAGCGTACGAGGAATGCGGGTGCCCACACCTTGCTTCACCCCTAAAATCTGGCTGGTGGCCACCCACTGGCCCCTGGCCAGCGACCCCAGACCCTGCTGTGGGGATGCAGCTGGAGACAGGAGGGCAGGGAGCAACTGTAGCTTGCAGCAAGGCCATGCTTATGACCATTGCATGGGCGAAAGCAGAGTTCAGCCCGACAGCTGGCCATTAGCGGGGTTGGCTGCTCCTTACCTGGGGACTTGGGGACCTTCAAGTCACAGAAATTCAGGACAATGTGACCCTGTACCACCAAAATTCGGAAGATGCCCCTGGGCAGCCTCTCCCTCCACAGGGCTGTCATTGGTGTGCTGCTCAATAGATGGGCTATCAGGCTGGCAGGCAGCAGATGATGTGGGTATGATTTTTTATGCCTTTAGTGTGAAAAGGGCTCTTGCTAGAAGAAAAGGCAAATCACTGCACCACAGTCCACGTGGGGACGTGGCACTTCGCTGTCACCCACCGCCTGCCCTGGAGCAGCCCCAAGGCAGTGACTCTGCTTCCCGGCCCCGCTCCTTATCAATCTCCTACACCCACAAATGGAGAAATAATCTGCTGGGTTCCCGTAGAAAAGATTGTTGTAGCCGGCTGGTGATGAGAAATGACATGGGCCCTGCCACGCTGGTGTGCGTGGCAATTGCTGCCTGCGTGGAGGCTCCTTCCAGCACTTCCCAGAAAATCCCTGGGATGTACCCAATAATTCCCTGGGAGCCACTTGTGCTCGCCTGCCGGGTTGCCCTGTCCCTCTCGTGTGCCGAGAGCCCATTTAGTCTTGTCGAGTGACAAATTCATGCCACCCTTCACAGGCTCAGGCTTTCTGTGGCATCTGACATGGCAGGGAAAAGCATTTTTTTAAAGAAAAAACAAGATTCCTGGGTGAACTCAGCAGCAGGGACTTAAGGAGTTCACCAGGAAAAATAAAGCCTGTTCTCAACTGCCTGTGCCACAGAAAGCCGGCGTGAGGCTCTTTGTGTGCCCTGCGGTGTTTGGTCCAAAATCTCCCCAGATCTCCCCAAATCCTTCTGCTGGCAGAGCTCAGCCAGGGCTGGGTTGGGGACAGGTCCCCACAGGCCAGGAGTTGCTACGGGGCTGGGAACAGAAGGGTTTGTGAAGTGTGGGGCTGGGAAAGGGGCTGGGGTAAGAGTGAGACCCCCTGGGGCAGCTCTGTCCCTGTTCCCTTTGGCTACAGCCCTCCTGCAGTGCAGTAACGCCCGGCATCACATCGAACCCCCCAGCGCTGTATATTCCTGCCCCCCATGACCCTGTTGCCCTGATCAGTCCCTTTTCCTTGTGCCAGCATAAGGGTTCACACGAGAGCTGAGTCAAGAACTTGATCCAGCTGGGAGCATGTGCCCTTGCCGAAGGTCTGTGCCCCGAGTTGTCCCGGCACGAGTCCGACTGGATCGGTGCCGCCCCGAGGTGCCGCTGTGCCAGCACCCCCCCTGCTCCAGGGCTCTTGTTTGTGCCTCGGGGTAATATCGTCTCAGCGAAAAAAAACATGATCTTTGGTTTTGCTGCCTCAGGGCTGAACTGTTGCCCTCCCCAGAGATGGGTCCCCAAGGGCAGGCGGGGATTTATAGCCTGCTGTGATTTATGCCGGAGGTGGAGCGAGATGGAGCTGTCGCAGCCGGCACCCAAGGAACCCAACATCAGGACTGTCCCAGCATGACCTTACCTGGCCACGCAGGGTGAAGTCATGGAGACAGATGAGCGTCCCCTAAGGACAACGGTGGCATCCACAGGATGAGTGACAGGGTGGATGTGTTCAGAGTCACCCGTCCCCCTCCTGGAAAAAAACAGACTTGAGATTTTAAAATGCAAATCTTTGCCTCCAGTTCAGGAGTTCGCTCCTCTGCCCCCATCCAGGCGGGATGTGGTGGGAGCTGGCACTGCCCGGAGGGATACCAGGTGACCCGAAGGCAATGCAATTC
This sequence comes from Jacana jacana, assembly GCA_013400555.1. Lineage (NCBI taxonomy): Eukaryota > Metazoa > Chordata > Aves > Charadriiformes > Jacanidae > Jacana > Jacana jacana. The sequence continues at coordinate 27,892 of VZTM01015585.1, read as the reverse complement.
AAGGCCAGTGGTAGCAGATGTGATGTTGGACTTCAAAAAATCATCTGAGCAATAAAGCAAAGCAGAGGGGCTGTGAAAACAAGGGGTTACCGAGTAACAGGGGCCTGGGGACACCCCCAGACACCTCTCCTCACTCCATTGCCCCCCTCTGTGGAGGAGCAGGGAGAGGAGCCAGCTCCAAGAGCTGACCCTAAACCCCAACTGCTTCCTCTCCGCCCTCAGCCGCCCCCATTCACTTCCTGCCTGGCTCCTCCTTATCTGCACAGGGCTCCTTGGCCAGACCAAACAGCCACCCCCGCCGCCGCCGCACGTGGGGCAGCGTGGGGAGGGTTGGGACCCAGACGATTCAATAAAAGCATCTTGTCTTCTGCAGGGTGTTGCAATCCCATCCCCTGTGCCCCAGGCGCCTCCGCTTTCCATGCCCTCCTCCTCTCCTGGGTGAGAGGTCTGTGGTTGCTCAGCTCTGTTTACTAACCATGGATTTTTCCCCTCCAGCTGTTTCTTTATTTTTGCTGCAAAGCAATGCAGCACCACCTTGGCTGAGAGCAGGTGAACACCCAGCACTGATACCTACACCAGTTCAGAGCAGCAAAGAGCTGGGCATCCTGCTGGAGGGGTTGGGATAGAAGACAAGGGGATGTGGGGAGGTTCCAATGGCAGGATTGGGTGCTCAGGGTTGGGGATTGCCATGGCCTGGGGGACACCTGGGGTCCTGGAGGTGGCAGGGTCACTGCAAAGCCAGCACTGGCGGGGGGACTACTGGGGACCACCATCCTCTGGGGACCTCACAAGTGTCCTAGGGCCATTGGCTGTCCCTTATGTGAACCCGAAGCTGAAGTGTTCCCCATCTCCCACGTCACCAGCATCCCTCCTGGGACAGTTGGGGACAGTGGCTGGCCTTCCAGACAAAGAGCCTTTGGTGGTGAAATGCCTCTTGAGCAGCTCCATAGCAGTGAGGCCGGACACACAACCAGCCTCTCACACTCTTCCCACTGGCTTTCTACCAGCCAAGGAAGAAAGTGAAGATTTAGCCTTAATTTATCCTTTGCTGCAAAGAGCTGTGTGTCTCTCCCAACAGACCCAAACCTGTTTGGATCCAGGATGGTGAGACCCTTGCCCTGTTCCCCTCTGCATCCCTCATGTGTCCCTCACTGCTTTGCTCCTGCAAGGTCCCTGCTGCCAACCACGTGTGTGTGGATCTGTGGGGAACCCCAAAACACTTCCCATTCACTGGAGCCTTTCAGGGACCTTGGCTGACCCTGGATCAACCCTGGTTTGTGTTCTCCTGGGGTCCCCAGTCTGTCCCTGCTGCCCAGCCTGCCCCAGGCAGAGGGAAGGCAAAGGGCTCCAGCACACATGGGCTGTGCCAGCCCCATCCCAGTCACTGCTGCTGGGAAACACCTCGGTGAGCCCTCAGGATTGTACTCGCAGGAGTATTACCTGATCGCTGTTGCCGATAACGGCCTTTTACGGCTCTTACCTAGGCTCTCCAGGAGTGGTGAATCGGTTCAGCCTCCCACAGCCCTAAGGAGAGGTAAAGGAGGTGCAAAATGCTAAAAATTACTTTGGGAAGAGCCAGGGCCAGGCTGTGCCAAGCCCTTCTGCCTTCCCAGTGGGTATCGAGGCAGACATCGCGCCCTGGGAGAGCCCATTTACCTGCTACTTACCCCCTGCTAATACTTTCCAACTCCAGGGCTCATTTTCACCCAAATTGCACACAGAGGTAGAAGTCAAAAGGCTATTTCTCTGCGCGTCAGGAGAATTGCTTCTGGAGAAGAGAGACAGCTCCCGCTGAGAAAAACGCTGCAGCGTGAGCCCAGCCCTTTACAAGCCACCAGAGCAGCCACTGAGCAGCAAAACTTGATGGGAAATCTGGCTTCCTTGGGCTGGTCGCTCATGGCATTGCTGGGTTTGTTTTGTTGTGGGCTTGAGATACTGGTCAGACAAAAAAAAAAATGGAAAAAATGATTGAATTAAAAGGATGATGCAGAAGCTGCAGGGGGCTTCGGCTAGAAAACGTGAGCGGTTTGCAGTTGGCCCCAGCGGGGCGCAGGCTGTTTGGAGAACATGGGGTTCCTGTGATTAGCCTGCTCATATGACTCAATATATAACCACCAGTTACACACTAGATTTAATCTTGGGTCAAAAGTCATGGATAATTCAAACCGCGCAGAAAATGTTGATCGCAGGCTCGCTGGAGCTGGGGTTTTTTTTTAATGCTGTTCTTTGTTTGGCCCAAACAACCTGTGTGAAGCAAACACAACCTGGCCCTGGGCAACAGTGGGTTGGTGTTACCTGTGCCAGCTCCTGCCCTGGCTGGAGCGAGCTCTGCTCCTGCTCCAGGAGCTGCCTACTCTGCCTGCATCCCGCATCCAGCTTTCTAAGCCTCATTTCGTCTCCCCCACTTGCTATGGGAGGAAAACAAGAGGATGATTCATGCCCTCAGCCTCCCATTGGAAGCACAGCATTGGTCCTCAGCCCAGCTATTTTTCTTCCTCTTTCGTGCAGGTGACTGCAGTGAAGGTGCTCTCCTCACCCCAAATTAGCAGAGGTGGGGATGCTCCCTGCTGCGTCCCTGTTGCAGATTGGGTGCCCAGCTTAGCACATTCTCCATTTCCATCGGTCCCTCTTGGGCGCTGCCCCAGTTTCTTGCCTTGGGCAGCTTCCTTCCTGACTGAGTCACGAAAGCCACTCTGGTATCAAAACGATGTCAGTGGGGATGTTCAGGAACATCCTGCCAGGTTAGGTTAATTGAGCAAAGGATTGCGAAGCAGTGTCTCGGGAGCATGGATCAGGGTAAAGACCTTGTGCTCTGAAGGTTCAGTGTGGGGCTGTGGGGAGCGCTGGCTGCTCTGCACACCCAGGAGTGGATCGCTGCCCTCTCACTGCTTTCTGGAGGCATCAGCTGTGACTTCGTTTTTTGTATAGTACTGTCTTGCAAGGATGGTGATTCATAGGGAAGGCATCATCCCATCTGCTGGTGGCAGCAGACGTCACTACCTGGCTGTTACATGGGGACAAGAGCCTGTCATGGACCATGGTTGAGCTCATCCATCACTGAATCTCCTCTGTGCCTCTGTCTCCTCTTAGGTCGTTAGGAAGGATGAGTGATCCCTCCCTTCTCCTGCAAAACCCTTTGCCATGCAGTGACAGAGAGAAGGATGCAAATAGCCCCTGTGAGCACAAGAAAGGTTTTCCCAGGAACACGAAAGAGGCAGGGAAGCAGCATCATGTCCATTTTGCAATCAGGAGAGGACCACCTTGCCCACAGTTGGGCACCACGATGCTAAACCCCATCTCTGGGCTCAGCCTCTAGGTCCCCAGCTCCTTTTGCCCTCACCTTGGAGCCAGTGGCTCCAGCCACAAGGTTTAACTGGCACAACTGGGAGGTTTTGCCAGCAAACTGGGGATCTGAGCCTGGGCTAGAGCCAGCCAGAGCCTGGGAGGGCCGATTCCTCTTCTCAGCCCCAATACATCTGCAGAGGGAAGAGGAAAAGCCCTTTGGGACAAGGAAGAGAAAGCACTAGAACAGGCATAAATAGCTTAGTAATAATACTAATGATTGCACTTAGCACGTAGGCAGCAGTTTGCAGAGCAGAGCGCTTTACAAACATTAATTAGTGCTGGTAGACAGTTCAGTGATATGGTTCCCATTTTGCCAACTATGAAGAGCAGAGAACCGACCATCTGCTTAAATCCTTTTTAATTTAATCCTGGGGCATTGGTAGGAAAATCCTGAGCCCGTTTCCACATCGGATGAAACCACCCGAGCACACACAGGCCCTTCAGATCCTCTTGGAGGGTGGCAGACACTGAGCATCCGGGGAGAGGGAGCTTTTGAAGGGTGTTGGTGGCTGTGGGTTGTGCCCAGGGCACGGAGCTGGAAAACAAAGGGCGGCTGTTTTCCATGTCAATAAATACACGTGGGGTAGCCAAAGCCCTGGTGGTTTCCGTAAAGGCACGTTGGGCTGCTAGGCGTTTTGCCAGCTGGGGATGGAGGGTTTGCTGGGCTCCTCTCACCCTTTGCAGGTCTCTGCTACACCTGTGGCAGTTTTGATGACCCCTCAGGACACCCAGCTCATTAGCAAAAACTAAAGCAGCTGCCAAGAATGATTTGGGCAAGTTGATTAAAGCTGGACCCTGGGCCCAGCTCTATAGGGTGATTGTTCCAGTCTTGGGGATACGTGTGCCTGGTACTGGGATAAGCTGGAACTCCTTACTATAAGGTATCCAGTGCTTTATTTTTGTCCTTTAAAGGTATTTGCTTTATATTGTGCAGCAAGCAGCATCGCTGCAGTGGGGTTTTGCTAAGGATGGGGGTCAGGGCTGGGGGCTTGGCCAAGGGGATGGAAGCAAGTTTAAAGCCATCAGGAGCTGGGCACAGCAGCTGTGCCCCCAAAAATGCTGGGGGACTGTGGATATCGCAAGGTGCTGAGCCAGGAGGGTGAGTGGCTGTGGGTGGCAGGCGGATGGCAGCCGGCTGGCGCTGGCACGGCTCAGTTGGAAGCAAAGCTGCTGTCGCACCTCGAGTGTAGGCTGTGCAGCCATGCATGGTGTTACTCTGCAGCTTTAACTCTCTCCACACAGGCAATTTGCAGGCAGGAAAAGAGGTAAACGAAAACATGGGGGATGGGAAAGGCCAAGCCTCCAGAAAGGAGATCCCCTTCCACTTCATCAGCAGAAAAACATGTTTGTTTACTCTTAAGCTAATATGGAAACCTGCAGCCCTTTCCCAAATGTTGCATTTAAATTTCCCACTGCATCTGAACTCATCAACCCCACAGAAGGAAAAGCTTGCTCAGCTACAGCACTGGCTAGTTTTCTCAAGCTGTTTTATTAGGATTAGTGGTTTTTTTTTCTACTAGGCGTGGATTTAAAACTCTAACGATGGAATTTTTCCTTCTCTTGGAGCATGGAGGAAAGGGTCAAGTAGAACTTACAATGAATTTTATTTCTTCTCCAGACAAAAGAGCTCTGGAATCACTTTGTCCCTCACTGAGCGCACTATGTATCCTGCTTAAATCCCTTGCTGAGCTATCCTGGACTTGCAGCTACATTACAATTATGCAGGTGCTTAAGTGCTCAGCTAAATCAGGGCTCCCTGCCTGCTCACCCTCTCCAGGGCCTTTCCAAATTATCCCCCAGCCTGGCCACGTTTTGGATCCAGGATGCACAAACGGTCCAGATAGAGGTTGTTGCTGAAACCTGCCCTAAGCTTGAGCTCGAGCTGTCCCTGCACATCTCCAGCTCCTGCTTTATTTTTTTGCCTCATGGATGGCTTCCCTGGGCAGCTCCCGCATCCCGTCTCCACACCAGGTTGCCTTGTTAAGTGTCTGATTTTAATTTCTCTCCATCAGGAGCCGGGCCTGAGCAATTACATAATAACGAGCTATTCATCCAGAGGGAGAGTGCAGATCTAGGTTAATTGGTCTGACAATTGAACCCAATCCTTTCCGGTTTTGCCCAGTTTTCCTTATTTTTCTCTCTCCTTCTGTATAGCATCTGTAAAGCTCTCAGCCTTGTTAATTAAGAAGGTAACTTCACCCCGAGGCCTGTTTTGTTCTCCTCTCACTCCTTCAAAAGCAAGAATTAGCTAGTTGGGGATGAAGCAACCACCTCTGAGCAGGATGGAGCTGGTTGGCTTTAACAGGAGTCAGGCCGTGTGGGGCTGCTGCTCTTCTCCTGGGCTTTGGGGAAACAATGCAGCACGGTGAAAGCAGGTGCTGTGCTGGGAACGCTGCTCCTGGCACGTTCAGCCTGTTTGATAGATGCTCTGCAAAGCTGGGAAGGGCAGAAAACACCCGAGTCCCTCAGGCTGGCTGGGTGCTGGGTCATCGCTGGGGCTGGAAACATGAAAAGTTTGGGAGAGAGAGGTAAAAGCCATTTTTATGGCTTCTTGGGAACATGCAGCCCTAAAGGTTCGGGCACTTTTGAAACCCTTTTAAGCAATAATTACTGCTGCAAAAGCCCTGTGCACAGGGGTATGATGAGCGAGGGATGCTGGAGTCCAGCGTTGTGCCCCAAGGCTGCTCTAGAAATTAAGTTTTGCCCTTTTTTGCAGACTCTGTGGTTTCTATTTATGAAGACCCAAAAGCAGGGAGCTCATCACAGAGCTGGGTCCTGACCCGTATTGACAGGGGTGGGACACCCACCTCCTTATTTTCCTATCAACAATAAGCATGGGCAGTACCAACTCCACTATTTATGATAGAACTATAGCATATTTTGTGCCTCCATTTCATCATCTAAAAAGTCAGTCCTGGGTAACCCAGAGGTCAATTTTGGACCAAGGAGGTGCTGGGCCACTGAGGTTTAGGCATGTTTCCTCCCAGGTTGGTATCTCTTGCCGAGAATGAACTGGCATCTTGCAAAGAGGAGCCCTGCTGCAAGGACACAGCAGTCCCAACGTGGCAGTGCCTGTGTCCTGAGCTGTGGTGAGGGGCTGTGCCCAGCCAGGCTGCAGCTGCCACCTGCACCAGTGCCTGTTCCCAGGAGCCAGCCCGGGAGCACTTTCCCCGTGATAAAAAAGCATGTGTATGAGACGGATGAGCAGGAAGCACAGCTGTGAGACCACGCCGCTGGGCTGGAAAGGGAAAATCTGTCATAAAACAGGCATCCAAGGCATGAGTTTGCTTTTCCAGAAGATGCCAGGAGCCCTGAGGGGATCTGGGATGGAGAGCAAAGGCGATGCTTCCAAGAGGAGGGGGTGGTAACACCTGAAAAGCTTTGGGGACTGGCTCTCTGCGATGCTTCCTCAGGGTTGATGGAGTCATTAGCTGGTGGGGCTGTAATTGGGAGGAAAAACAAGCAGGCCCCCCCAGCAGGACAAGACACGGCTCATCCCCAGCAGCTCCTACCAGGTTGGGGTGGTGAGCCAGGTGGTTCCCAGCTGGTGCCTGGCCAGAAGCCTTGTGCAGGCAGGCAGGGTGCTATAAAGGGCGACACAAGCACCAGTAACCCCAGTTCCACCAAGAGCTGGCTGGGAGCAGGCACTGGCTGCTCCCAGATGGTGCCTTCAGCAACAATATGGCAGTGGTGGCACTGAGCCTGGCTCTGGTGGTACCACCAGTTGGTGGAGGCGGCTGGGTGGCACTAAGGTTCCTATCTTTCCCATTCCTTCTCCTAGGAAGGAGTTGTTCCATGCAGCACTATCTGCCCCCATGTTCTGGTGCCTCCCCTGGCACACACAGCAGGACCCCCCTCGCCTCCCCTTTACCAATTCCAGGCATCCACAACTGCCCCCAATCCATCTCCCGGCACGTTGGGAAATTTACTTGAGCCCACTGGCATTTTGGAGCCATCCCTTGGAAGCCACTGGATAACTTGCTGCCATCACCACCATCACAGGCAGACATGGAAGTGTTGAAGGCTGTGCAGGCACTGCCCAGTTGGGCTGGCGTGATGGAAGCATGCTGTGGGCACCGAGCAGGGGATCTGCGGGGCTTGGGGACAACCAGATACGTTTCCATAGACCCTCAAGTGCTCTCACCTGATGTCTCACTAACAGCCTCTCGATTGCTGCAGTTAATCTCCCTTTTCTGGATCTCCAGAATCCCGACACAGCTCCAGTCCCAGACACCTGGGGACGCCGAACGCATATGCTGGGACATGGGGGATTGACCCAGCTGCAGCCAAGACCAGTTTACCCCAAAGTCGGGCAAGTTAGAGTTTAAAATAGCATATATCTAGGGTGAGTCCATTCTGGGAGAGGAGCGGTGCTATGTCCCCACAGCATCCTCTCCATTCTGGGAGCATTGCTGGTACCTGCCAGCCAAAGAGGGGCAGGTGGGCAAGGGATCTGTGGATGGGGATGAGCTTAGGCCCATCAAGGGTGGCCATGGAGTGGGATGTGCAAGCGCAGCTCCATGGGTGTCTGTCTGTCCACAGGAGTGGCCTGAGACCAGTGTCTTCCCCTCTGACAGGTACTTATGGAGCTGGATGGGATCCCCACAGCCCTTGTGCCAGTGCCCGCTGGCTGCAGGACACCAGGGATGTTCAAGATCGTGACCAGGCTTTTCCCCTGGTTGCATCCCTGCTCCAGGACTGTGAGCTGGAAGTCTCCAGGAAGGAGCTGCTGGTGGGACGTTCCTGGTAGGTTTGGTGGTTGGTGGGGACAGCAGGCAAGACGTCCTCGTGCTCAGGGTTGCCAGTCCCGGGGGTGCTCAGGGGTGCAGCGTCAGCAGCAGCCGGTTTTTGGCAGCCGTGAGCCGTGGCCCCGCATCGCCCATGGGCCTGGCCCTGGGGGAGGCAGCGAGAGGGTGGCACGCTCACGTCTAAACACAACATGTTCCACAAGTGTGTTTGTTAACACAGTCACAAATAAACATTTTGCAAGATCTCTGCCAGGAGGACAGGGTTAATGTGTGTGTAGCCCTGAAGGACACAGGCAAGTAGATGCAGGCCATCACCATGAGCTCTGGTCTGGCCCCCCCAGCACTGCTGGGGCAAGGGAAGAAGGGAAGCTTAATTCCCCTCTGGGGAGTGTGTTACTTAAGTCCTTGTGTACAAATAGAGAAGCAAAGCCCCATTAATCCTACCTACCAAGAGGGAAATGATATCGTGGTGCTGGGGGAGAAGGGGAGGGTGAGAGGAAACAGCCAAAACCCTCCATGGTTCAGCTCACCCTCACCATTCGAGGTTCTGCTTTTTCCCTCTGCCCCCCACAATGGGCTCTGGCTTCAGGGTGAGCAGGAGGAAAATGCAGAGTATCAGCCTTGGGTCCTTGGGGAATTTCGGGCTCACAGGGACAGGATGAACAGTCACAGCCCTGGGGGAGCGGGGGCAGAGCTGAGCAGGGTGGAATGGAGGCGGAGGAGGGGGTGACGCACTGGGCTGCCAGGGGGCATACCCTGTGTGTTTTCTTTATGGACCCTACAGTCCCCCAGTTCCTCTTCTAACCCACAAGTTTTTTGTGCTTTTTCCCTTCTTGTTCTCTCCCCATCCCGCTAAGGCTCAGTGAGAGAGTGGCTGAGTGGTGGCTTTGCTGTGGGCTCCAGCCCAACACATTTTCCCAGCACCTGCAGCATCTCTCTCTGTAGCCCCAAGACCCCATTTAGCCCCAGGTAACCTGTGCCCCCCAGGCTGTAGTGCCCAGTGGGAGGGATGCTGGGGGCATTGGGAACCCAAGGTGGGATAACCAGGAGGGCTGAGGGCTGGAGGGAGGTTGGAGGACTGGTCCTACAGCCTGAGGAGCTGGAGGGAGGGCTGGAGCACCTCTCCTATGAAGACAGGCTGAGAGAGCTGGGGTTGTTCAGCCTGGAGAAGAGAAGGCTCTGGGGAGACCTTATAGCAGCTTTCCAATATCTGAAGGGGGCTGCAGGAGAGCTGGAGAGGGACTCTTTGTCAGGAAGCATAACAGAACAAGGGCTAATGGTTTTAAATTGGAAGAGGGGAGATTAGATGAGATACCAGAAATAAATTCTTTCCTGTGAGGGTGGTGAGGCACTGGAACAGGTTGCCCAGAGAAGCTGTGGCTGCCCCATCCCTGGAGGGGTTCAAGGCCAGGCTGGATGGGGCTTTGAGCAACCTGCTCTGGTGGGAGGTGTCCCTGCCCAGGGCAGGTGGGGTTGGAACTAGATGATCTTTAATGCCCCTTCTGACTCACCATTCTATGATTCTATCCTGCTCTGCAGCCAGGCTGGCTGCTGCGCTCTCACACATGCGATCGCACAGTCCCCTCTAGTGGATATTTCTCCTGCATCAACACAGCGGTCCTGCCCAACGCTGGGCTCTGGACCCTGGCCCTGAGCACAAACCCAGGCCACCATCCCTTCTCCTCTCCTAAAATCGGGCAGGTTGACCTGCAGAAGAAAAGCCCTGTCGGGCCGCCACCGTGGGCCGAGCTATCGCTGCCTCCCCTCCTTCCCCTCCAGCGTGTTTGAGTGACTCATCCTCCCGCTGTCCCCTGCCCTGGCTTTGTCCCACACCCCCCGCTGCTCTTGCGTCAGGGCTGGCCCCGGCCGGCCCCTGCAGCCCTCGCTCTCCCTCTTTGCTGGGCTTCACATCGGCTCGGAGTTAATTGGGCATTGACCAGCATGAGAAAGAGCTAACTAACACCCGTGTGGTGACAGCTTCTGAGGGATCCAGGTGCGAGCATCACTTGCTCCCACCCTGCCAGGTCTTGCAAGCTTAGTCCATCTTGGACCGGGGTGGATGAGGCTGTTCTCCGGGTGAATTCCCTAAGGGGGTTGGGTGCTTGCACCCCCATCCCACTCCTGATGGCTGAAGGGTTTCACACGGGGGCTGAAACAGCTGCCAGGAGGGCATCCAAACATCCCACAACTTTTCCAGTGAGTTTGGGCAGCCGAGGACAGTGCTTACACATTAAAGATGGCCCGTTTGCTTTTGACATCCTTTCTCTTGCAGTCAACAGCACTGCTTTGGCCAGGACCACCTTTGCCCAGCAGCTCCTGGCCACGGGAAGGGTGTGAAGGCTCCCACTCTCACCAGCCCTGAGTGCTCCCCTGGGCTCAGGTCCAGGTCACCACCACCTCCTTCCGCCTCCACCTGCCTTGGAAGCTGTTCTTGTCACCTGGAAGATACCAGATATCTGCAATCTGAGGCTTTTTAAGGAAAAAAAGGCACGCAGGAGAAGATGGAGGAGCAGACACAGACTTGCAGGTCAGCTGTGTGCCAGCAGCATGTGGTGTTCTGCCAGCCCTTTCCAGGCCAGTGGGGATGCGGTCCTTACACCTTGCTCCATCCTTTGCTGGGAAACCCATGGCCCTGTCTCCAGTGACACCACCGTGGCAGCCCCAGTCGGGACAGGGCTGGTGTCAAACCCGCTGCCTCTGTCCCTGTGGGGGGGAAAGGATGACATTGCTCCTGGGAGCTGGAACTTCCAGCACAGTACACTGCCTGGCTGGAACATCCCTCCCTAGAGCCCAATCCAGAAATGGGGGTCTTTCCAGCCCTGTCAGGATTGTCCTTGCAGTCCTCCCTCCCCACTTCTGATCCTGCGTGTCTGGCAGGGCTACAGCATTGCTTACAGCATGCAAGCACCGGTCAAGCACAGGGGTCACCCATGGCACACGTCACCCGCAGAGGGCAGGGGAAGCCTCTGGACACCGCACAGCCAGCACACATGGATATGAGCCAGCCCATAGCAATGTGCAAGGTACAAAATCCTGGGAAGAGCCAACCCATGACAGGACCAGCCCCTTTTATTTCTTCTGCTCTGTGGCCCAACGGGAGACATGCTTTATGGCTTTATTTATTATAAAAGATCTTCAGGAAGCTGATCGCTACCAAACCCCACCCCTATTTCTCCCCACAGGGACTCTGTTTAACGGGGTAATAGCGCTGCACTTCAGGCTTTGGGGACATGGGGACTTGCTCAACCCCACAGGCAAACCCGCCCCGCATCCCCACGCAGAGGGCAGAGCCACGGGTGGGAAACCGCAAAACCCAAACTCCATCTCAAGGAAGCTGGATGCCAACACAACCCATTGTTTATTGCCGTGCTTCCCTCCCCCCCCAGCTTCAGTTTTATAGGTGTGCATTTAAAAATCAAAGCTCTGTGTATCTTAGCTGGCCACAAAAGGGCTCGAACATTCAAAGGGCCAATCTGCTGGGTGATGGAGAGTCACCTTGGCAGGAGCAAACAGGCCAGCTCCCTCCTGGGATTTCTGTGCGTCGAGTCAAAGCCTTGTGCATGAGAAACTCCAGCTCTGCTTTCAAGTATATTTGGCATGAACTGACATGGTCTCTATTGCATCATGTGTCCCACCAATGGGGAAAGAACCTCTGGCCCCCAGAGAGCCACATCTCGTGAGTCCATCCCCAGCCTGAGGGAAGACGGTTGGTTTGGGAAGCTGTGGTAATGACATGCCGGCTCCAGTTCTGGATTGAGGATGAGCAGCAAGAAGGTTCTGGAGATCTCGGATAACTGATGTTTAAATGATGCCACTGGGAAAAAAAAAACAGCTTGGACCTCACAAGGCCACCCCAGCTGAAGGCAGGGGTCAGCAGGGCTGTGGTGGAGCCAAGGGGTAGGTGATGCTCGGTAGCCATAGTGGCTGCCCACAGTGGTCATTCACTGTCCCAGCTCCCTGCCTGCAAACCCTCTGGCCAGGGGACTGCATCTCAGGTGGCTGCACACTGCAAACACCTCTCCCAAATACCCCCGTCCCCAAACCAAACCTCCCACCTGGAGAAGCACACAGTGGTTTAAACAGGAAAAAAAACAACCAAAAAACAACAATCCAAAAAACAAACAAACCCAACCAAAAACCAAAATACCAGCCCCCTAAATGAAACAAACCCCCAAACCCAACAAAAAACCCCAACAAGATCCTTGTGGTACCGAACTCCCACCCCATGGGCCAAACTGTGCTGCCTGTCCCAAGGGATGGGGCAGGCTTCAGAAAAACCCAAGACAATGTGGGCTCCATCCCTGGCCCCACAGCGGCCAGGGGGGGCACAGACTCGGAAGCACCGATTTCAGTAGCCCCTCTAGGTCCCGGGCATGGCGGGGGGCCAGCTGCTGCTACTGAAATAAGTTATTTGTTAGCTATGTAGCTTTGGGCTCACATAGTTTTTTGCTGATGGGGGCCCATAGGAGAGAAAAGAGTCAAGCCAAAGGCATGAGCAAGCCGCATGGGGTGGCTAACCCGGCCAAGCCCTGGCTACCGCCCCCGCCTGTAGGGCTATGTGTCCCAGTGGGGAATTTCACTCCTGTAGCCAGCAAGTCCTCAGGCCAGGAGAGCAGAGGCAGGCGGTGGGGTGCTGGATGATGTGGGGGCAGGCAGGAGCAGGGGGCTGTGTGGCCTCCCCGGTGTCAGCAGTGACGCAGACACACTCCAGCCCTGATGCACCCAGCGCGGTCCCTGGGGCTTTGGCTGGGGCAGCCCAGCACCAGCCCCCACCATAGGCAGGGAAGACTCTCCCCAGCAGCTGGAACGGCTCTTCTCTGGGGCAGGGTGGAGGAGAAGCTGCCGTGGCTGCTTCCTGGTGATGCTGCCAGTGCCAGCCAGGCCCCTGCAGTTCAAGCTTTCTGTTAGCACTGGCCACTCACAGAACTCAGCAGCCCTGGCACAGTCATCTGGAAGTGGTGGCTGGCACAGACGTCTGTACATGCCACAGCCCCTTTGCACCAGGCAGGTGGTCTAACACCTCACCACAGGGGTGTGGGGCCGCCAGCATGGTCTGTCCCCTGATGTCCACAGCTGGGACAGAAGCGGTAGCACAGGCAGCTGCAGAACAAACAGCCTCGTGGGGCACCTCTGATGGGCTCCCCAGCTTCTTACCTTGTGCAACATAAAGACTGAAAACAGCACCCACGGATGTGGTTGTGACAATCTTCCACGAATGCAACCCTCAACCTTCATTCTGGACACTTATGGTGCCTCTGCTTTGCCCACTTCTCAGTGATGCTGTAGCACCAGCAGTTTCTCCAGCCAGCAGTATCCTCCCTGATGGCTCCACAATGAAGATAGGATGCAGAGAGTCTGCAGCATCAACCATCCCACTGCCGGACCCTGGTGGGATGCAGCACCCAGGACCTCCCACATGGAAGCAGGGTGCCTGGCAGACATGCACCACCCTGCTTTCCCAGCAGGCTGATGTTAGACACTATGGGAGGAGAAAGATGGGGCGCTTTGATCGTGAACTTGCACGTGCAGACCTCCCTGGTTTTGAAATCCAAGAAGCTACCATCCGGTCAACGTCTGGCAGGGTGAGCCCTGATCTCCTGCAGGAGCTGCTTGGTTCTTAGGAAGGTCTGGTGCTGGCACTGGCACTGTCTCCTCGCTGCCCCAGCAATGCCCTGGGTGAGCAGTTTGTGAGCAACAGGTGGGTGTGAGAAGAGCCCCTCTCTGCAGGTCCTCAGGGATGAAGGTGAGCAGGAATCCCTCCCACCAGCTGGAGGACAGCTAGATCTCAGATGTGATGGTGCCTCAGGGCTCACCCCCCCATGGCTAGATCCATGAGAGGTGTGGTGTTGTCCCTGTATCCCACTGCAGGGACTCTTCCTGCAGGGAAGCATGGAGCTGTCTGGTTGTATGGGCTGCAAGGAACAGCTGAGCCGGTGCACAGGAAGCCTGAGCATCATCCACCAGCTCCCCCTGCCCTTCCAGCCACCCCCTTTTCAGACCCAGGTGCTGGTCAGGAGGAAAATGTCCCCTGAGGCAACCCCTTGGTATGAAGCCCTGCAAGGATGCAACGAACCACCCAAGCAATCCCCAACTGCAACACAGAGAGGAGGATGGAGAACCAGAGGATGGAGAGCTGGCATGTGCCATGTGGTGCACTGGACAAGGGCAGTGACATGCTGAGGGTGACCTTGTCTGTCAGAAATGCCTGTCCTTGTGAGGGAAGCACATGCAGCACAGAGACCCCCAGAGCTGGAAAGAATTGCCCCCAGGCTGGGCTGCCAGACTGATGGGGACAATCCTGCTGCTGGTCCCTTTTGGCGCAGCCAAGCTGGGGTCCACTCCCTTGGTACAGGTGGCTGTGGCACTTCAGGTCCTCCTCTTCTTCTCTGCAGCAGGGACAGTGTCTGTCTGTCTGTCCATCTGTGGTTTCAGCCTTCAGCAGGACTCTGAAGGAACACAAGTGGGTGGCCACAGCCCTGGGTGGCCACAGAAGGCTAGGTTTTAGGTGGCCCGTTTGGGTGGCAGGCGTTTGCTGTCCAGAATGGCCTTCCAGTCATCAGTCCAGGACTGCAGCCTGCGGCTGGGAGGCTTCAACTGCAGGTGCTTGTTGTGACAGGCTGTGAAGAGCACGTGTTCCCAGCTGGGGTTCAACTCAGCCCCTGCAAAGCAAGGAGAAAGGTCAGGTCTCCAGACAACTCCACAAAACGCAGAGGTTGACCTTACCCCAACATGAGGACCCTCCAGACACAACCCCATAATGAGAGCCTAATCAGCTGGACAGGGACGAGCATCCAGCATCCCTTAATCCCATCTGCCCCTTGGGACTGTCTCTGGCCACTCCTGCCACCCCACACCTGCCTTACCTGTTATATCAGGTCTGTCGTCTATGAGCAGGTCAGCAGAAACCACCGTCTTATCTCGTGTCAGAACTATCTGCTCGAGGAACTCGGGGCCAAAGTGCTTCTCCACCCAGGCGTACTGGAAGGTGAGGGGTGAGCAGTGAGCATGGGCATGGGAAGGCTGATGGACAGGGCAGAGCCCAGCATGAGTCCTGGCCTCCAGGCAGGGAGTACAACTTTCTTGATAAACTCATTAGTGAGAAGGATTTGGATGCTCCTGGAGCACAAGCTCTTTTCAAGCCAAGCAGCTTTTGACACCACAATAAAATATTAAAACCAAGCACCTCTGTACATGCAAATGGCAGAGCTGAGCTGACAGCAGAGCTGCCACTCCGCAAAGATGCTCAGGAACAAAACTCAGGAGCAGGCAAACGCTGCTGCCATTTTACAGCTGGAAACACGTGAGGGTGAGCTGGGTCTCACTGGGCAGTGTGGTACGGGATGGGGAGCCGCGATTCAGACGTGCTCACCTTCTCGTAAGGGCAGTAGCGGTACTTCTTGATCGGGCTTGTGCAGATGAACACATCGGTGCTGCCACGAGGAGAGAAACAGGGGCAGTGTCACACGGGATCCCGATCAGACCCTGCTCCCCCTTTGAGACACACCTGATTGTCTCTGCAAGACCCTGCTTGGTGCCTGAGCAGGCAGGTGCCCAAAGCAGATCCCCCATCCCAAACAGATCAAACCGGGGTGATTTAAGACATTAATCCTCCATCTCCCAGGATCTCACACCCACAGCACAAGCACGTTTCCCTTTTCGCCACCCTGGATGGGAGCTGAGAGATGAAGGGAAGCGACTGATTTTCTTGACAAGTGCTCCAGGAGTCAAAGGCTTCTCTGTCCTCCCATGCCCGGTGGGCTGGGAGGCATTTTTAACAGGGATATTATATTCAGGGCTTCTGCTGAGAGAAGGATGAACCTGCAAAGCCACTGCTGCTCCCCAGTCCAGTTCCCAATACCACAGGCAGGTTCCTACTCACTCTGCTAAATTTGCCATTTGCTTCACAGCTTCCACAGCCCCAGGGAGTGGGTCCAGCTCAATGAAGAAGTTCTTGGATTCCCAGATGCTAATGGCTTTCTCCTGTGAAGGGAAAGATAGCAGTTACTGCACAGGGCTTCTTGCTACTCTTATCCTTGCATGTGAATCTTCCCCACTCTTTGCCAGCACAGAGGATGGTGACAGTGAGAAAGCTGGGAGCTCTGGCTCTGGTCTCCTCCTGGCTTCTGTGGGTGCCTCTGTTCCCCACCTGCCAACCTCCACCCTTCCTATACAATTCACATCAGAGATGCTCTGGAGCAGACTTGGTTTTGCCTGTGCGGCCCCAGACACAGAGGGAACAGCACGTTCCTTCAAGGTGAAACATGAGATTATCCAGAACCAAACCAAAGCCCAGGTCTGCATCCAGGGGGGCACTTCCATGGGGATCTTGCTGATGTGACCTGGTGGCCCTGCTGTATCATGGTACTGATCAGCCACAGATGCTATCTGCCCTATTTGTCTCAATCAGACCACTTAAAACAGCAGCCGGGCTTCTCTCTTAGGAGAAAGTGTATTATAGGATGAACATCCCTTCAGCATGAATGCGGATGCTCTACATCAGGGATGCCTGGGAAAGGTCTACCAAGCAAACAGAGCATCTCCAGGGAAGGGTTTCAAACACTTAGCAGCTAGGGAGTGCTGGTAATGGCACACAGGGAGAGCAGAGCAGAGAGAGACCATGGGGAGCAAAACCTTGGGGCAAGGGCAGAGTCCAGGGGCTGCCTGCGATGGGTCCTGCACAGCCCTAAGGAACAGCCTCCCCTGCACTCCCTCAAAGAGGCAACAGTGTGTCAGCCACCCAAAAAAGCAATTCAAAAAAGCAATTGTACACACACACACTGGGTCCTCCGTGAGGGCAGCCTGGGAGAGCTGCAACACGGCTGTGGGCAGAGGAAGCAGCTGTGTCCCAGCATTGTGACACAGTTGAGCCGCTGCAGCGGGGAGAAGTTTTACAGGGAGCCCTGCCTTGAGGATTGATCTTGATTTTGAGCAGCTCTGTTTCTGTGTTGGAGGAAAGGGAATAGGGACAAAAGGAATTTTAAGGCTTTCCTGGCTGCCTTGTATTGCACAGTACGGAGGAGCTGGCAGAGCATCAGGGAAGGGGGGGAGTAGCCTCAGTGATGCTTTTAGGATGATTCTTAAAGCTCATAGCTACAAATCGGCTGGCTGGACACACCACTGGACTTGCCTCCAATCTCTTCTGCCTGATGAGTGGGGATCCAGTGGGTAACCACCGTGTTTTGCCTTTACTACACCTACACTAGGGGAAGAAACAGGCAACCACGAGCAACTAGGAAGTCCAAGCTCAGGGAAGCAACACCCCAGAGCAAACACTGGGGTCACTCGAGGAGTCAAGTTTTGCTTCATCCTGCTGGCTGCCTGTGCCAAGACGCTGGCTGCACACCTTGCCAGCTCTCAGGAAGGTGAAGGCGTGAACCCATTACATATTTGGGAGCTGAACATTTAGCATGACATACCAGAATCAAGCCCTGTGTGTCTCAAAAAATCCCAGATAACGTGAGAAGACCAGACACTCAACTTAAAAGGAAAGAGTACTCAGATCAACTGTTGCGCTCTGCCCTTTTGTCTGAGAAGCAGAAAGCATTGGTGGTTCAGAGAAGGGGGAAAAGAAGCCTTCTTCATACATGTTTAGAATGAAACATGCTGATTTGGTGCAAAAAAAGCCAACAGAAATGCCTCCTGGCACCACAAGAACAGCTACCCTAACACTACACCACTGGCCCAGGCAAACCTTCCAACTCCAGTTGCTCTGCTTTAGACTGGTGAGCACTGAATAGTGTTTTATTTATAAGATACCGACTGTCGTTGCATGAGAGACATCCGAGAAATGCACCCTGATGCAGCAAAGCACTTCAAACCGTGCTGAAGTGTTTTCTTAAGGCAAGGACTTCCGTAGCTATTCTGCTTCCACTTATGTCAAAAAGCATTTTGCAATCAAGCTCGATGGGGGAAGAATTAAGCTCGTCTTGAAGAAAAGACCCGCTCAGCTCCCGGAGCCAGAATAACTCCGTGTGGCTCTGCAGCCAGCATGCTGCCCAGCAGAGGGAAAAATCCCCCAGGCTGGGAATCTCACCACAGGCCAGGCAGGACAGACCCTTGATTTCCTTCTTCAGGCTATTTCCCTGCCCACCCAGGGCTCCCCATTCTGCGTGCTCAGCCTATTGCTGAGGTGGTGTTCTCCCTTTCAGAGCTGGGACCTTCAGCTCGTTGGACTCTTTGGCTTCTATTTTCTGGTCTTCGACAGCAGGTCGATGGTGCTCCCTGACGAGAGGGGGCTGGAACCCGTAGCCACAGAGCGGCTCCTGCTCTCTTCATCCCAGCTCTAAAACCCCGGGTGAGGTAAGGGCTGCCCCAAGGCTGGTCTGTGGACGTTTTGCCATTTGTTCAGCCCAAGGTTGTGGTGGTTTTACATGATCACAGGCAGATGCAAGAGGAACTCACTTCATTTAACACATCCAAAGTAGTTAAGATGAAGAGAAACAAACAAAAAATAAAGAGTCACCATGCATTACCCCTGCCAAGCTTTTTGCATCTGCCTTCCTGCATGAATTACGCCCCCCATTTCCCTTTCATCAATCCCAGACAGAGACGACACATTATTCCTTCAGCTCATCAAGCTGTTCTGGACTTTGCCAGTGGGAGAGCCCCAGAGCTTACACATGCTCTTTGCCTCACCACCATCACACCACTAAACCCAAGTTATTTGCTGTAACGCCTTTTAACTAGTGCAACTGCCAGCCACAGATGAGACCACAAACATCCCATCGGGATGGGAAACCCGTGGGGGCAGAAAGCAACTTTCTGCAGCTCTCAGCCCTGCCTCGAGTGATAATGTACAACATAAAGAGAGCTTCCACTTTTAGGCTTTAACTCTTAAAATGAATACAATAATTTTCAGGCATGGGAAGGCTTGGGGTTGTTTTAATTTTAGGTAAGCCTCAATGAAGCATCAATTGCATGGTTTGCTCTCAACTGCTCTGCTGCATCCCACCCCTCAGGTTGCTGTTGAGGAACTAAATAATCCATGCAGGAGCAGTATCAACGTGCATCACTTGGCCAAAGCTGAGCTAGAAAAACCCAGCAATGCAATTTGGGGTATTTTAAAGCAGGTATTCTGAAAGATCTCCTTTCCTTGCATCCATCTCCAACCATGCACACAGGGAAAAAGAGCCAGGTGAGCATGAAATATGCTGGATTTCTGGGGAGAAAAAAAGGCACTGCTGAAAAGCCCTCCTGTACCTGTTTCGGTGGGAGCTCCGGCCAGCACCCCCAGCCCACCCCAGCGCTGCACCTATGAGCTGGGGGGCCAGTGGGTCTCCCAGTGGGGCCAGAGCTCCAGCTGCAGAGCCACGNGGGGGGGGGGGGGATGCATAGACTCACACTCAGCTCAGGTCCCAGGCGCCCGTATTGCTCCGACACCCAGAAGCCCCTCCGGTCCTCCAGGGCAATGTAGGGCTTGTCGGGGTACCTGGCCCTGAACTTCTTGAGGAAGCCTCCCTCGAAGTCGGCCAGCACCCCGTCCATGTCCACCAGCACCCGCAGAGACCTGCGGGACCCCGCTGCAGGGCCGACACCCCTGCCCAGCCCGGCGAAGGGGCCGCAGCGCCGAGGCCGGAGGTGCAAGAAGCTGCTCAGCAAAATCATGGTGGAGGGGGGAGGTCGGGGCAGGGGATGGGGA
>VZTM01015583.1:1239-11335 GCA_013400555.1 Jacana jacana | reverse complement strand
TTCCATCATTCACAAGCAGGAACTGAAATCTCTTTGCACTCCTTCTTTATATCATTTTGTTCAAAATAAATTAGCAGATATGACCAAGCATATAAAGCATTCTGTATAACAAGTACTGCGATATTCCATTGGTGAACTGTCCTATTTGATGGCTTAATAGTTAAGGAATCAAATATCTGCCTGCATAAAGAGAAGATGGATAACTTTAAGAAAATTAAGTCTTGACTATATTGCATGGGTCCCACCGTTCATAGCAGTGTGTTATATAAAGCCAGAGAATCACGGGGGTAATTCAACTACATGTATAGAACTCTTTTGAGCAGAAAAAGACATAACATAAAAGATTGACAGCTGGAAAGATAGGGCCTTGTTTTCTCAGGAATTGCGGTATGGTGATAAGAATGTTAGACTTTAGTGTATTAGTTGAAGACAGTGCAAAGGAGTGCAATAAACTATGTTTTAGGTTGCAAAAATGCCATTAACTTGCCGAAGGTGATTTTCAATGGGATGCAGCTCTCCGACTGTGATAAAGCATTTCAGATTAGCGTTGGACCCCTTTGATTTCATTTTGAAATAATTTAAAATAAATAACATTCTCTGTTATCGCTTTTTGCTAACCTTAAAATTATTGCAGTGAGTTTCAAATTGTTTAAGCAATTTCAGTGATTTGTCCTGGATTTTTCAGAAAAATGAAAGAACCATAATAAAATAGAGATCAGNNNNTAAAATAGAGATCAGCAATCTGTTTACCTCCATTCACTTTCAACACTTGTTTCCTTAGTGGGGAAATTTTAGAAAATTCCCCTTGGCCTCTTTCTTCTTTCTAGAGCAGTTCTGTCTGAGTTTTTTGAATTTTTTTTTGCTTAGAAAGAGTCAAGTGTTATTCTGAGAAAGCTGTCATCTTTGCTGAAGGCTGCTGGTGCCTGAATTTGTATTGTACGTTAGTGTTTCATTCCAGATTTTCGAGAGCCAGCTATTGGTACTTTATTTCATTTAATTTTAAATGCTCATATTTTATGGCTTGGAGAAACAAGAAAATATGGCTTGCCTGTTTACTTAAATAAAAAAAAAAAATTAACATCTCAGCCTTAATGTGATTTTTAAGCAGTGGCAATGGACCTAGAACACTATATTAATAATGACAGAGTGCTGCACTTTGGGGAAAAATTATGCTGTTTTTATTTATACAAGAGGTTTGGTGGCTTCTGTGGTAACATTTTGTTTTGAATGCAGTGAAATTGGCACTTCAGGTGTAAGGACAAATGCTTTTTTGTAACACAATTTTAAGAGGTTTTGTTTCCGTTTGTGTTTTTGATTGTTTGGGGTCTTTTAATAGAGGATTGGACTGGGACCAGGAGACCTGTTCTGAACTTCTCTGTCAGGCTCAGAAGTCTGTAAATTATAAGACATGCCACTTAATGCTTCTATTCTCATTTCCACAGCTGTGAAATGGGAATAATGCTACCTAACATTTTCCCTAACATTTGGTCTGTACCGTCTAAATAATGATCTTACAAAACCTCAAGGCAGAGATCCCTTCTTTACTGCCTATATATTTGTTAATGAAGAGTTGTGAACAGAATCAAAACATGTATAGATGTCTTTTTATAAGTAAATCAACTTTATTTTATTTGAGGCTACAGTCTCAAACAATGCTCTAAAATTTTAAGTTTTTATTTAAAATATTGAATCACTAGATTCTTACAGAGCCTGTTGCACGCTCTGTAAATTTTACTTCCTTTCTTTCAGGCAAGTTCCAAAAGCTTCAGGGATTTGCTCAGTGCTGTATTTGTAACTGTTTTAATTAGATGGACTTCTATACAAGATGGAACTACTCCTTTGAATTAATAGGCTTTATTAATATTACTATTTTAAATGGGTGAGGATGTTTTTTTAACTACGTGCAAAATCTATGGTAACTATGGGGAAAAAATAGGTCTTACGGTATACTTTTGGAGTAATCTGAAGTATGTATTGTATCCATATCACTCCAGAAAATGAAACACTAATCCTTCTGTTGAATACTTGTTTTGATTTGTCCTTAGACATACGTCTTGCACTAATAGACATTAATAAAATAAAACTGCGACTCCTTGAAAACAGATTCGCCTATATTAAAGAATTTGCCTACTTCAGAATATGGATTTTCCTTGTACTAAAATAACCTTTAATAGCTAATCAACAGTCAAGTTATTATTTTATCATCAAATTTATCCTTTTATGATCTCTTTGTATCACCTAGTTTTAGGACAATTAGAAAATAAGAAATACTGCATTAGAATCTATTTGTTTTCTACACTACAAATGTAGCAATTCGTATAATCTGCCCCATCAACACTGAACAGCAGTAGGAAAATGTATTGAGAGATACTACGTTATGTCACTTTTTATTCTTCTGCTTCACTGAGGGCAAGAATGGTGAGAATGGCAAGACTGGTGACAAACAATGAACCTGATGGACAGTGAGATGGGAGCGTGTTCCCACATCCCAGGGCCTTCATTGCAAACTTCTATTTCTGTTTCAAGGGAGCTGCAGTTAGAGTGCTTTTGCTGATCACAAATTCAGAGCAGTGGTGTGGGGACCAAAATGATCCCTAAAGTAAGCACTGAGGGCTTCAAAGGTCAAGCCCACACTTTGAAAGTAATCAACCACTAGTACAATACTTAAATGTTCATGTTAGCTGCTTTCCTGTAAAATGCTTGATTCAGATTTCCTGTGCTCCCTATGTGCAGCTCCACCAACTATGTGTGCAATAGACTACTCTGATCTCAAGGTGACAGAGGTTTATTTGTGGCAATGTCTGTGCTGTGGAGAAAGGTCATGGTTTTCTAACCAGGAAAAAAATAATGTGTTTTTGTGTGTGCTTACTGCTACTCTTTGAATTTTAGTACTCGTGAGCATTATACCACGCATAGACCCAGTCCCCAATAAATCCCAACGTCTGTTCTGTGCAAGGGGAAAAATTCTAGAGGAAGGTTGTGGCTGCCTCCACTCAGCATGCTCACCAACGATGGTAGAGGTGGGTTTTATCTACATATCTCTCCCCGGCTGCCTGACCCAGGGCCCTGCAGCACTGCAGGAGAGCTGGCCTGAGCCCAGGCAGCCACACCTGGGAGGAGAGGGAAGTCACAGAACTGGTCACTGCACTCAGTCCTGAGAACATGTCCTCCCCAACCGTGTCCTTCCTACCTCATTAAGGCACTTCCTTCCCATTACTTCTTTCTTGCCAGAGAGCCACAGCTCCTTGTCTTCTGACAGCTTGCACAGCTGTCCTGAACCTGACCTGGCTGTACTGATGGAAAATTATCCTTTCACACACCTGTAGTCTTTGTGAGTCCTGCTGTTGCTCTAGTGCAAATAAATGCAATATTCAATAGAGGGTTTTTTTTCCAGACAATTAAGGGCAGTTAAATTTTTCTTCATATTGGAATGTCAAATGAGATGGAGTAATTAGAAATAACTTGTTACTACACATGTTTTGTCATATTCATCACGTTTTTTATTTTGTCATAAGCAATTCTGGTCAGACTATGTGTTGTAAAATGTGCCATGTTGTGATACCAGGTCCTCATTTTAAAGGATGAACTTCTCAAGTGATTTGGGATAACACCATATGCTGCCAATATTAAGTGCTAATATTTAAATAGGCTTTATTCTTTTGTGTTATATTCTTAGCTCCCGAAAGATAGAGTTTGGGCCAGGGATGTATAGATACCAATTTTTTGCTTAGCTCTTTAAAAACAGAAGAAGACATTATCTTTTTTACTATAATTTTGCAGTACAACATCTTCCTTCATTTTCTACTGGAACCTATTGCTTTTGAAAGAGGGAGAAAAAAAACTCAACCAAATTATCAAACTTTCTATATGAAGAGAGAACTATTGTTCCTCCCAGTTCCTATATTAGGAAAAAAGAGCAATGAGATCAAATCTTGGTTTCTCTTATTACTTGATCTTTAATTCCACTATCCTACTGTGCACCCAAACTACATTTAATCACACTTTAATGAGATGTCCCACATTATCTGACATTTAATACAATCTACAGACCTATCAGAAATCTTAGAATCATGTGACTATGTGAATTTATTTTCTCTTCTTTCTAAGCTGCCTAGTGTTTTTAGCCTAGATATGTCTTGCATTATGAACTCATCCACCAGAAGTCCCTAAAGGTTTTAACTATGGATCTAGATCTACATGGAGCTTTTGTTAAAAGGGTTTGGATATTTTTTAATGACATTGGATTTGCTAGCAAAAATGTCAAGCACATAATTGCCATTTCAGAGTTTCATAAATCTGAATCAATTAGCGAAAAGAACCTCTTGACCTCATGTCCATGAGCCTTCATGATCATTCAAAGTGCTAAGGAACTATTGGCACAGGATATTCAAGCTGAATGATCCTTTTGTGCAATCTGGTTTTCTCGGAACAAGGCTAAATGCAGTTCCCTTTGAATTTAAAACCTTGCTAAATTATTTAGTACTACATACCACAAACTGATTAAATTTTGCACAGAGTAGTGAGATTGTTTCCCAGGTAGGTCATCACTCAGTTCAGTTTACCACTTAAAATTTCTTTCATTCTCAGTCAAAATACAGCAAGAGCCATCCATCATTATCACTTTGTCCTTTAATTTTTCTGTCAGCTTTTGTCAAGCTTGAAACAAAAGCCTTTACATTTTTATCAACTGCAGCTATTGTTGTCTGAATTGTGCTCAGTCATTTCAGAATATCGCTTGTGTTTTTACCAAACAAGTCAAATATTTTCAATAGGTCAGATCTATCTTTCACATAAGCCTGCTAAACCAAACAGAACCATTTCTCATTTCTTTGGAAATGGAGAGTAAAAATGCTTAGGGCCAAATTGGCAGCAGAGTAAATTGTCCAGGCTCCCTGCACTTAAATGGATGAATGTCTTCTGCCTTAGTAAGAAGAATGTGGCGTCAACGCAAGAAAGACGGAGAGGCGAACGGGAAATTTTGATCAGGCAGGGACAGAGTTTTGAGCTGAGCTTGTACAACGCCATTCACAAACAGACTACATCTGTGCCTCTGCTAAAGAGCAGCCTCCAGACCAAATCAAGCATTGCATTCTCTTCCTTTTTCCACTGTCCACTTGCAATCGGCCATCATATTACCTG
The DNA here is from genome assembly GCA_013400555.1 of Jacana jacana. Classification (NCBI taxonomy): domain Eukaryota; kingdom Metazoa; phylum Chordata; class Aves; order Charadriiformes; family Jacanidae; genus Jacana; species Jacana jacana. The sequence goes on along the minus strand of VZTM01015583.1, from coordinate 6,196 downwards.
CTGTCTGCCTTTACCTTGCCAGCACTCATGTAGTTGGATGGCATGCTAACAGATAGAAGTGGCCACGAACAATGCCTTCCTAAAACCTTCTGCATACTTTTCTCTGCATCCACTGAACAGTGACATTGCTTCAGGTCCTTGCTGAAAAGAGAGTTCCTAGCTGAGCATTTGTGTCTCAGCTCAATTCTCTTTGTGCCACTAGAGAGAGGTTAGGAGCCCATCTCTTTCATTGAAAATCCGATTCAGGTCATGCCTGTATAACCTGTAGGGACATGGGTGAAAAACAGTTGGGACTGGAGTCGGTTATCCCCTTTGACATGAAGTCTAACCCCTTTCCTATTTCTAACAACTTTTTATGGAAACAGTTCCCTGTGAATTATTTGTATTTCAGAGGTAGTAAGGTGATAAAATGAATACCAACTTAAATACATTACTGAACTTTTCACTGAATATCTGTGTGTCAACAAACATTCATTTTAGGGGTGAGGTTTCAAAATTAATAGTCACAATTATTGATTGACTTCTAGATCTCTGAGTATGGCTTTCCTATCTTCTTGGTTTCCCCATCTGCAAGATATAGCTATTTTCTGCTTCACAGAAGGCTAAGGATTAATACCTTAGTATTACTGAAATAACAATCTGGTGCATTGATTTGGGTATGGCTACTTGAATTAAAAAGTTCTACTCTACAAGGTCTCTTGGCATTAATGATCCTTGGTATTTAGTGGTATAGAGTCATAAAAAAATACTGTATTCAGCTAAATGTTGCATACAACTAGATTTAGAAATTGCAAGGCCAAAAAAATTAATTAAGTTTCCCTTCAACACAGGTTTCTTGGGCAGAAGTCTGCAAATCTATTCTATTATATTCCTTCTTTTTCAAAGATGATCAGAGGGCTGGAACACCTCTCCTGTGAAGACAGGCTGAGTGAGCTATGATTGTTCAACCTGGAGAAGAGAAGGCTCCAGGGAGACCTTATTGCAGCCTTCCAGTACCTTAAGGAGACCTACAGGACAGATGGGGAGGGGAGGGATTATTTATCAGAGAGTGTAGAGCTAGGATGAAAGGTTTTAAACTGGAGGAGAGGAGATTAGATTAGATACTAGAAAGAAATTATTTACTGTGAGGGTGGTGAGACACTGAAACAGGTTGCCCAGGGAAGCTGTGGATGCCCCATCCCTAGAAGTGTTCAAAACCAGGCTGGACAGGGCTTTGAGCACCTTGGTGTAGTGGGAGGTGTCCCTTCCCGTGGTAGGGGGTTTGGAACTAGATGACTTCTGAAGGTCCCTTCCAACCCAAACCATTCTATGATTCTTGTCAGAGAGCTGAAGAGTATAAATCTATGTAATCTCTTTGATAGCATGTTTCTGAGCAGTTGCCAACAGGTAACATAACATGTGCCTCACCAGAAGTATAAGTGCCCTGCTGTAAAAACAATGATGAAAAAATCTTACAGGACTAGAAACAGGTGAAATTATAATTCCCTTTTCTGGCACACAAATGAAACAACACATCCTCTTTAAGACATAGTCATTCGTATGCCTTAAACAGCAGCTTGTGATGTTCAGTATCAGTTCATACTTTAGTCTGTCTGATTTTGGGAGCTACCAAACCCGTTTACCTCCTATACCTACAATACATTATGAGAGAATAAGGAGCGATGTACATCCCTGTAGTGCATATTCTGCGTTCTCTTATGTAAAAAGAATTTCAAGGCAATGACAAATTAATTTTTCATGAGAATCCGTAATCTTCTTGGAAGAACTCGTAAGGAGTCTTTCTATCAGACTCAGTAGGACCAGGGTGGGGCCCATACACTTAAGTCTTTTGAATGTGGGGCTTTGGTGCTTTTCAGAATGCTAATCTGTGCTGGATTTGGGCTGTCCAAAAACAGGGCTTAAGAATGGGATACAGTCCACAAGTTCCAAAATGTGTTGTCTGGAGAGCTGTTCTGTTACTTTATGTTGCTTTCCTGTTGCACACTCTCATGCTGTTAAAGAAGTGATTCTACTAGGCAGAGCCTCAAAGCTAAGCAGGTATGAACCAGGCATTTCAAGAGTCTGGAGCAGACTTAGATTTCACTGCTTGGGTAATGCAGTGCTCTTCATCCTGCTCATTCCTGGTTGCTATCTGGTACTGCAGTCTTTTCAGAGCAAGTAATTTTAATGCTGTGAGCAAAGCAGACCAACTGCAGTCATTTGCATGATGAATTTGTACTTTGCTAAGAAAGAAAAAAAGTCAACTCTATGGCTTGTATTTATGTTTCTCTTGAGAACATGTTTTTCTTTGAGGCTTCTGACAAGCTACCATTTTGATGTTTGGCATCAGAGTTTGTGACTTTGATCAGGAATCTAATTTCCACAGAAGTTTTCATTATTCTTGATCTGATTAGAAAAGATGAATCTATCACATCTGTATTAATACACTGATATATTCTAGTTCTTCTTAACTAGTCTGTTTTCTAGGTAGCCCTTCTTTTAAAATAAGAAATCTTGTTGGAAATACTTCAATCAGAAGAGAAACCAGAAATCAATGAACTTCTAAATTTACCAGTGACTCATTTAAGCTTTTATGTGGTAAAATGTGTAGATGATGTGTTTGCAGAAATGAAAGCACTGCAGTAAAACAATAAGTATTTGTCAGTTGCAGTTAGCTTGCTATTGCATAGTCTTACGTAAATGGCGTATTTAAGAAAAATAATTAGTGGAACCAGAAGTCACACTAATTAGGTTTTATGTACAAGACTGATTTGTAAAGCTTTCCAATAAATAAAACTTATGAAGTAGGTGGGTTTTTTTTTTGTTTGATTTAATTTTTAGAAGATACTTATCAGGGAAGGAGTTTCCCTTTATGAGAAGCAATTGCATAGATCAGTACATGTGGCATGTATCTTTTTAACATTTTAATTTATTTCTAACGCTTGTTGTACTCAGTTCTGTTTAATTATCTTGGTATTCACACTCCAGGTAACGTTACCATTTTTCCCGATGACTACTGTGGCTACACTCTGGAGTTTTATAAACGCCTATTTTATTTTTTCTGGTTTGGGAATAATTTCTACTGAGAAACAGATTAAATATCAGTGTAGAGCAGATGAAAGATGCCATTTTCTGATGGCTTTGAAAGTGAAAAATCCCACAAGTATAGATTCCAGAGAGAATAGTTCTGGTGTTTATCAAAACCAGAGGAATACATAAAATTGTAGGTGACCCATAGAGGTTAACTGACAATGAGACTTTAAGTGACAAGATAAACTGTCATTCAGTATGAAAATAAGGTAAGCATGTTAATTTGAAGTCTTAAGAGAGTAATTACACGATGCTGAACTCAAGGACCTCATGTCTGAAATGTGTTCTGTAGGACACAATACTGTAAAACTCTGAGCTACTTCAGCTTCCATTGATTTCAGTCAGAATGGATGGTATTCGGAGACCAATTGCACTTCTTTCCGTGACAAGGGAAGATGGATCATGGGTCAGATTTTTACTCTTTTATTGTATTGAATAGCACCCTTCAGAAATATTTCCACTGAAGTCAGTGTGGAATGGGTTACTCACCATCAACTGCTGAGAAACTAGTCCTTTCCTTTAAAACCTGCAGTATAAATAACCTAAAAAATGTCAGATGCTTTTTATTTCTTCACAGAAGTGCTTTTCTCTAGTTCTTTTCAGGGCTTTTTTTTGTTTGTTTGTTCTTTAAAACCTGCAACCACCTTATAAGCAAAGTGATACTGGTCTCTATTGTTTTTAGCAGTGTGATCAAAGTGTTTTCTGTCTGTATATCTGCCTAAGTTCTGCTCTGTACTGGAACATTTTGCAGCAGACATTGTTGGTTCTTCAGCAGTGAGGAAGCAGCATACCTGAGGCTGGCATACCTGCACTTACTTGATCAAAAGCTGAAGGGTTTTGTAGGATGCTGTCATCAGGTCTATGATTTTTTTTTCTGACTTGTGTACAAAGGTGTGTAGTACTATTATTTTTTTTAATAGTAGTATTATTATAATTTCTGTTTGTTTTAGTTTTAAGCTGGTTTAGAGACATACTGATGTGTGTATTAATGATAAATCTTAAGTGTTAAGGATGACTGAAAGATGACTGTGACTGCTAATTAGGGTAAAGATTGTGAAATATACTCTGCTCTGGATCTTAGAAGACAACTGTGTCTTAAACAAATGTGTGGGAAGAAGAAAAGCAATCTGGAAAAAGCAGCTCGTATAGTTAGTAGCATTTTCTCCCCTTTTTCCTTCCATTGAGTCTGTCTGAAAGTGGGTGTTTTAACATACAGCCATTTCTCGTTAACATGTGTGTGTTTATTTTAGCATGATGGTGTTGTTTTTTTCATCTCCCACTCTGACACAGCATGTTTCATCTGTATATGGTTTCTACTATATGAGACATTTAAAATGGCTCAGTGAAGAAATAGATTCTTGTCACTTAAACAGTCACTCTCCAGATCTGTGGAAACTTGGTCATTTTAACAGTGTTTTAAATTCTGTATGCTAGAAGATTGACTATAAAAATTGAGAGTGATATAATGTCAAGAATTTAAGAGTACTCCGCTGTACCCGTAATAATTTATGTTAATCATATTTTAATTTAGTCATTTTCGACATACTTGTATTTACAAATTAAACCACTATTATGGTTCTCCTTTGTTTGCATGATATGATTTTATTTTATATTTTTTTTCCACTCACCAGATGTTTTCAACACTTTGCTTCCCACTACTGTCATCCCCTCCCTTACCACTGCAACAGTCACAACCACTGTAGCCTTAACAACCAGCACAACCACATCGGCAACAGCCATCAACACCAGAGGTACAGTATGCTTCTTTGTTATGGCCTGAAAAACACATTATAAATAGGAAGTTATAGGCTTGATTTTTTAAGAAGGATAGAAGCTGCTAGGGAGAGGGATCACACACTTTAGTTCAATATATATATTTCATAGAATA
>VZTM01015582.1:208067-218313 GCA_013400555.1 Jacana jacana | reverse complement strand
TTCCTTTGAACTCTTGGACATGAGTTGGCAATAAATTTGGTTTGTGCTGGTTTTTGTACTGATGTATCTAGCTGATTAGGCTGCAGCACTTACATGCTCAGCATCATGTCAAATGAGTACCTCATAAGGATCAGGCTGCCAGCCCTGGTTTCAGGAAGGGTGCCACAAAAAGAGTAAGTAGAATTGTAAGCTAAATCAAGTAGGAAGGGGCCTCGGGATGTTTCTAGTCTAACTTTCTGTCCAAAGTAGGACCAGCACAGAGAGCAGCTTAGTCAGGGCCTTATCCAATCAAATCTCAAAAGACTTGAAGATGACAAAGCCTTCACAGGCTTCTGAGGCAACTTGTTTCACTCCTTGATTGTTAATGTTGGAAAAAAATTTCTTCTATCCTGTTTGACCCTATTTTGTTTCAACTTACACCCTTTCTCACTGGAAGAGCTTGACTGTCATCCTGACAGTCTTACTTATAAGTACGGGCACTTTGCTTTTAGGTCCCTTGAAGCCTTTTCTTCTCCAAGCTGAACAACCCTAGCTCCCTCGGTCTGTTATTGCAAGACTTGTCACTGTACCAGAGCGTGGTGGTGGTTGCCAGACTTTCATCCCAAGTGCTACATCCAGAAAGGAAATCATAAATGGACAAAGCAGCTAAAGGTGGAAGATCACCAAAGTCTGTAATGGCAAAATACTTAAAAAAAATATTTCTATCTGTGGGACAGTGCTACTGTCAACCTCACTGGAAAAGTTGTCCTTTTTCCTCTTGCTGATGTAACCTTGGATTTGTCATCTTGAAGGCAAATGCAGTTTACGCTCTGTCCTTAAACGTGCGTGTAGATTCTCCATGTTCTCCTGTAGGCGCTTCTAAATGTGTAACTTAGCGATACGTCCTCACCTCTTGCTTAAAAATCTGTACCACACTGCTGTGAATTAACGCTGTGGTTTTAGCTTTGAAAATGTAATACATTCACGTGAAGTCTTTCCCTGCCAGAGCTTGAGTCAGCTCTCTTATGGGTTTGTTTCTAGCCTAACTCCGCTGGAATATGTTTTGACTCACGTTAAGTCACAGTCATTTTTCACAGAAGTTTACAAGCACTGGGTGAAGTGGGAGAAGAACACCATGTATGTACTTACAGCTTCATATTCTGTATTGTTTTGATATTGTTATTGTTGTAAAGTGTTGGGTGAGCACTGCAGAATATTCACATACTGCTCTGAAGATTAAAAGTTTGTAAGACTTTCATTGGGATGGTTCTGACAGCTTGTTAAATTATATCTTATGACCACGTGCATCTGAATGTGCTCCTAAACCTCCTGCTTCATAAACACCATGATTTTCTGAGTACCACATGCTTTGTCACATTTATAGGCTTCTACTACATCACCTGGTACTTGGATAGTCGTAGGTGCATTGTTTGCCATTCTGCAGTTATTTCCCCATCACTGCCTGTTGACTAGTTAACTGCTGAGGCTGGCAGTTCCTGCAAGACTGCTCTGAGAATGGTTTCTAGTTCAAATGGCTGCATGTACAGCCTCTCACCTGTGGATGCTGGTTTCTTTTTTTTCTCTGCAGCGGGTTCTTCCTTGACAAATGTAACTCAGAAGCATTCTGGAGCTTGCTGTCCAGCAAGTTCTCCTCGAGAGAAGAGAAAAATAATTACATCTGACTTTTAGTCCCTGTTTTTATTTAGTTACCTTCTGTTCAGGTGCATCATGGAAAGAAAGATTTCTTCATCCCTCACTCACTTCCCATGATGATAGCTTGCCTTCTTTACCCTTGCAAAGTTAGGGAAAGTAGGTAATTTGACCCGATAAAGTATAGCTGTAGCTATTACTATTTAGTCACTTGCCGCTTGCTAAAAACTTTTCCTTGGGCCAGCGTTCAAGAAGCATATTTTAGATTTGTGTGCAGCTCCTAAGTAATCACTCTGGCAGCTTCAGGGAAGAGCACATTTTTATTACGGAGGGGAAGACGGAAATTCAAGCTGGTTACTTTGACATTCAGAAGAGATATCAAGAAACAGAGCAAGGCACTTCAAGTTGAACATAGTATGAACTAGTAATCTACTGGAGAATTCTATGAAGGACAGCAACAATGTTGGCTGGAAGCTGGAAAAGGCTGTGGAAGCAGTGCAGTAATCTTTCAGTCACCAGCTTCTCCCCGTAGCAGCCTGCTGGACACCCAAAGCGTTTCACAATGGTGTCAGAGAGCAAGACGTGAATATACCTGAAAAACATCAAGCATGCAAAATCTTGCAAAGGTGTGTAACTTTTCTTTGGGTTTGCACTTCAGTGCAGGCCCCTTTGAATACAGTTTGACTGTAGGTTTTTTTCCCTCAGAAGCTTCAGTGAATATAACTGAAATCAGTACGGTGAAGGTACAGTAGTTACTTCAACGGATAAGTTCCATGTTTAATTCCAATTTTCATTTTACATAGTAAGGAAAAAAGCCAACCCAGTGAGACAAAATTCATCAGAAAGCCAGCTTCAGGAGTTTTCTACGCTATTTGAGGGCTGATAACTCCAGACGATACTTGATGTTAATCCGTTGTTTTCTTGCCTGGTATACTCAGGAAGTGAATATTCTATAACTTTGTGCAATTGACTGTGAATGCTGTGGCTTAAAAACTGATGCCTGCCAGGGTCACCAATCAGCACTTGGGTTTGCTGTATCCTGATGCATTTCCTCAGCCAGCGATGCAGGCCATCGGCAAGTTGTTCATCGTAAAACATATCTCCTAGAACAATGAGGTCCCAGTTGCCGGCATCTGAATTAATGATGTTCTTAATGGTGATGGGGAAGGGATTCAGGTGGTTCAGTTCACAGTTCAAGATCATTGCCATTCCTGCAACTGAGGAAAAGCCAAAGTGAAATTAATTCTATGTTTTTTAGTATTCTGCTGTTCAGCCCCATGACAAATTTCCTTGACATATCTTTCAGGTTCACCTCTTAAATATTGCTGTGTATCCTATCTAGGGACTGCCACAGTTTTTATTATGGATCAAAAGTGACAGATTTATATTTTCATTGCACCGTGGCACAGGGAAGAATTATTCCTGAATGGACACCAATCGAAACCAATCACGGAATCAAACCAGAATATCCAACTGCCTTCATTTATGGATATAATTCCTCCCTAACCAAGGAGTAATTAAATTATGAATAAACTGAATTTGCAAGTCAGTTATGGGAAAACAAAGCCTGGAGGAAAATGGCCAAATCTAGGCCCCATCATATGAAAGGGCGGGAAAATACTACCTATGGTCCTACCGAGAAGCCAGTTTGCTGCCTGTACTGGGAGTTCTCTTCCAAACCAGCCATGATGCTGCATAGGCAACATTTGATAGAAACTTTGCTGTTTGTTCATCATAAGGAGCTATGGAGATCTATTGAGTGCAACTCGGCTTCTAATACCGGCAAAATCCATTCATCTTTCTAGCATTATTAATACTCCATTTGGAACCTGAATTTCTCCCAAGTGGAGCAAAAAGAAGTCTGTGTTAAATGTGCTTTAAAAATGGATAAATATCTTTATACAAAGGTGGAAAAAAAAAAAAAAGGCCTTACTAGGGTCAATGTCATTGGCAAGGACTTGGGATGCACCACTCATCACAGCAGCTATTGCTGTTGCTCCACATCCACTTCCAAGATCCAAAACCGATCGTCCTTTAACAACGCGTGGATTATCTAAAATATACCTGAAAAGACAAACTGTTAAAGCAACGACCAAGATCATGCAAATTTCTCAGTTTTACGTTGCACTGCCTAAGGATTTCTGTCATGCAGGTAATGAAGCGTGGTATTTTCAAAACCCTATTCCAGGTGTGTATTTGCAGTGAATATTGCACCCATCAAAACACCAGGCCTGCCCACGGCCCTAAAATACTGCATATGCAGCTGCTTGGGAGAAGAATAATTTCTCTTCTTTCTTTTCCTGAGCCATGCAGAGACCGATGCAAATTCTTCTAGCCTGCTTCATGTTGTTTCTGAGTAGTAAAAAGCAAATGCGACCAGAGCAGTGTTCTGAGCAGAAAGAGTGAGTGTCTTCTAGTTGGGGGAGGAATCAGGAAGCAAAAACCTCAAGGCTGGAAACGGAGAAGAACTGACAGAAGGCAAGTTATTGTTAAACATTACAAATCCTGTTGCCGTTACTGGGGGTTCAGAACTTTTAACAATTGCCTTGAAATTCAATTTTCTGCCAGGGAGAGGGGGAAGAGCCTTAGGTGAAGCAAATTACTGCACGTTGCCATTAATTTGCTACCAACTCCCATAACTTCTGTTAAAGTAGAAACAGGTGTAGTCTTCTGTCATGGAGGGTGACAGCTGACCCTTCACTCAGGGCTACTGGTAAGCACAGCTTTTGCAGGTGGGTTCCAATGCAGAGAACTGTAATGGAAATGTTAAGATTGGTGTAAATGGTGAACAGATGATGGATGGAGATGTCTGGGCCTAGAAGTACCAGCAGGAATGGCAAAAGGAGGCCTAGCAAAAGCATCAAGTGTCAATGGCATATAGATCCCAGCACATCTGTATGCAGACTCTTGTACTCTCAAACTAACCAGAGGCCACCACAGAAAGGTCAAGAGCAGGACTGAAGTTACAAAATACCCAGATCAGCAACCTAGGAAACATGAGGACCTGACATCCCATGCCTCTTGTCCTACAAGTCATCACAAGGAAACCCACCAGACGGCTTGGACATGTACAGCTTGGTGCTCCTGAGTATATGATTATGAATCCAATGAGTGAAACAGTCTTAGCGTTAATGAAAATCACCTGTGAGGTCTGGCACCCAGCTACTGTTACCACAATATTGCAGCATTAATTGCTACTTTAATTATCTACAGGTGATCTCTTTCTGAGCACACCTAGGCAGGACATGGGTGCAGAAGCTCAATAGCTCGGTTGTTTGGCAACACTCCCCCTCAGGCTATCACTTCTCTGAGCACAGCCCATAGTTTACCCACAGGGGTGGGACCTCCACAGAAAGTGCTCAGTTTCCTCTTTGTGGGCACTATGCTTAGATTTGCAAGGACTTTCCAGCAGTTACTTGTGTAAAACATGACCTGGCCTAGAGCTACAAGTGCCTTATTTCCAGCTGAGTGGTTCTTCAATTATGGCTAATGGTTGTGGTGACTAAGGACAGCTGGAACCAACTCGGGATGCACACAGAGCCTCATAGAGCTGCTGTTGGAGACTGCTGTCTGCCATGCTGAGTTAATGAGGTATCTTGGGTTACACCAAGAGGAGCAGCTTGAAATAGGAGACTCCTGATGCTGTAGCAACACTCACATGAAAGGAGCACAGTTACGGAAGCAGCGTGTTTCCGTGCTCCCTTTTTCTTTCTACTTTTCCAGATTACACAGCTAATTTTTGACATTCCTAATACATCCAATGAGTCATAACCAGTAAGTCACTGAAGTGGTGAAATCTAGGCAATTACTGCCACCCAAGTACCTGTGCATATGAATCCCACCATAACAAAATGTAGAGATTGCCTTACCTAATTCAATCACACAACGTGTAGGGGTGCTCATAACACAGCAGGCTAATCAACTCTCAATTTCACTATTAGGCTCATCTTTCTCCTGGTCAAATATGCCTTCTCATTTATGCTTTCTTGCAGAAAACCAGCAAAGCCCCAATTCCGATCCTTCCCTTTTATCCGTGTGGGGAATGTCTGACAGCTTGTTCATTGCTGCAGCGATTAGGAACTTTTTCTGCTATTTCAAGTGAGAGATTTGATTTTACAGAATAAAAACTAGTTCCTGGGAATCAGAAACATTAAAGACATTTTGACAGTAAGTGGCTAAAATCAAAATGTGGTTTCTGATGTGACTAACCAACAGGCACAAGAAGGCCTGATGGTAATCCTAAATGAGGACAGTGATTCAGGCCAGCCAAGTGCCTCAGCATAAACCTACTTTTCTCAACAGACCAGACACACATCTATGCTCCCATCCATCTCCTACCAAAAAACCCCGCCGCGTGTTACGACAGAATAGCAATCCTCCTGTTTGGAGTGACAATGAGTGATAGAATTAAACACCTCGCAAGGTTTTCATGGCAACTGCCCAGCCCTTCCACACATCCAAATTCAGCCCTGTTGTCAACATGTGCATCGCCCCTGAGGACAAAAGGTTTCAACTTAAGAGCCATAAGTTATTCTAATACCCAGCAGGTGCTGAAACTACACTGCCAACCAGCAGAGATTGTGTCTCTCATGTATAAGCAGAGAGGACTATGGATAAGGTGCCCTTATACAAGGCAAATACACATCACTAAGAATCACTACAAGCAGAGCCAGGTCTGATGTCCTGGCCTGCTGCAGACTGGACTTACCAACTTTGGTGATGCATACCTGGAGAGGGCTTGACCTCCTGGCCAGTAAATTGCCCAGAAAGGGTCCCCATAAGGCCACAGGTCAGGTTTTTCCCTCCAGAACCTGCAGCGAGGGGTGAGGAGGCGCAATCGTATCTCTGGCGTGAGGTGCCCACTGCTGGTAACCTCTGTGTTCTCCTCCAAAAATGCTCTCACCTCGGGGTTCAGAGACTTGCCAGCACTCCAGTGGCAGCAGCGCTTCCAGCGTAGAGAGGGGCCTCCCCTCCTGCTCCTCCAAGCCTTGGCAAAGGTGTTCTGCCTCCCCAAGAGGAAGAGATGCTTCCAGCCACGGAAGGCCATGTCTCCCCAGGGGGAAACCCTCCCCAGGAGAGCTTGGAGCACAGTTTATCTGATGAGCACAGCAGGCGATGAGGCAGAAAGCTTGAAGCAGACTCACAGGATGTAGTTTTTTGTAGTGATGGATGACAGTTCCTGAAAGGAGAACAATGCTACATAAGTGATGTTTCTTCAGTGACTTCAAGGCTATGCACCACCAGGGCTTTAGGAACAGGAGGTTGATGTGCTGTTGAGTGCCCATGAATACGTACCTTGCCCCTGCCCAAAGAGCCTTGAAGTCTGGAAAAAAGGGATATTTAAGGAATAAGCTATCAAGAGACCCATTCAGGAGAGTGCTATAAACATATCCTGTGAGAAACAACCAGTTAGTGGAACGGCTGGTAGAGCTCAAAATTCAACGTGCAGAAACATCTCCCTCCCTCTGCCTTGAAGATACACACACAGCAACCTATTCCTATGTAAGGTTCTTCCACTGAATCTTAAGATTTTGCAGTAGGACTCTGGCATTGAAAGGCCTATGGGCCCGGCAAAGGTTTTCAGTGGATTGCTTGAGAGATGCTATTAATTACAAGTTTTATAATGGTGATGAGCTTTCTATATGAGAGCATCTTTTTAAAGTCAAGCAATTAAAGAGTTTCCTCAAAAGACTTCCTTCTTTCTCCCTCAGATCCATCAGGCTGCCAGCTCCAAATTAATAATAAGAATAAGAATAAGAATAAGAATAAGAATAAGAATAAGAATAAGAATAAGAATAAGAATAAGAATAATATCCCCAAGAACTGATCTTAATCAGAATACTCCCAATTTGTTGCATTCCAGCCCGTATTTCAAAGGATCAGCTACTCTTGTGGTGCAGGTCTCAGGTGGGTGCTATCACTGTAGCCCACAAGGTGGGAAAAACTATAGAAACATGCTCCAAGATGTCTAAAGAGAGAGTTACCAAATCCAACACATTAAAAAAATAAAACAAATAAATAAAACAAAACAAACAAACAAGCAAACAAACAAACAAACAACAACAACAACAACAACACCACAGAAAAAATACCAAAACAAAAAAAAAAACAGGTTAAAAGGTAAAATATTCAGTCCAGATGAGCTCCCATTCAAAAGCCTTCTGGCACCACTCAAGACCAGTTTTCAGGTCACAAGCAGTGAAGCAAAGGGGAATAGAAGATTGGTCCCTCAGAGTATAGACCCATTTCAGAATCAGGAGAAGGGAGAGTGGAGAGCCACAGCGTTCAGCTGAGAGGCGAATGAGGAAGAGCTTCTCGGCACTTCACCATCACCATCCTCTCCTCTCCTTGTCCACCATCTCTTGCAGACCCTAGGTCTTTCTTACGCTGATCCCACAAGAACCCTTACCAAGCAGTGGCCCTGCAGAAAGAGCAACTCTTTTCCAGCCTTCCTGCTCAGATCTCCCTCTTCATCCATCTTTGACTATTTTCATATCTTTTTTAGCTTCTTCAGCTTGCTCTCTCATTTCTGTTCGATAGCTGGGACGTACTTGCTTCAGGGCACGCACTTTTGAACCTGCCTCTAAGCTGAGAACCGGAGCAGCATTTAAGGGCTGGGCTCCCACAGCAGCCAGACTGCAAATACAAGTCGTGGCCTCTATTTTGGGATCGGTTTTGCTCTCCTGCAGCAGTTCTAATGAAAAAGGAGAAAGATGCATAAAACAAATCAACCTCAACCCACCCCTGCCAAGTTTTCACAACAGAATGGCGGCCAGCTTTGCCACCTGGAGCTGTGCAGGTCATCCTTAAGAAAACTAGAGGAAGGGACAGCAAGAAGAATATGGCAGTAAAGCAAAGTCTTAACGCTTTGTCTTGCCACTGCTTCCGCTTTTCTTCATCTGTATCTTTGGTAAAAGTTCCTGTGCGTTGAGCAGCGTTTCTGGGGTGAGCTGGCCTCTTGCTCTAGGTACGGCCTTCACTTTGAGCGCTTACTACAATGGTACACTGTGAGCTCCCCTCCCATAATGCTTTGCTCTTTAGGCTGGACGCATCTGGACTATTGTGTCCAGTTCTGGGCCCCTCAGTTCAAGAAGGACAGGGAACTGCTTGAGAGAGTCCAGGGCAGGGCTACCAAGATGATTAAGGGAGTGGAGCATCTCCCATACGAGGAAAGGCTGAGGGAGCTGGGTCTCTTTAGCTTGGAGAAGAGAAGGCTGAGGGGGAACCTCATTAATGTTTATAAATACATAAAAAGGGTGAGTGTCAGGAGGATGGAGCCAGGCTCTTCTCAGTGACATCCAATGATAGGACAAGGGGCAATGGGTGCAAGCTGGAACAGAGGAGGTTCCACTTAAATATGAGGAAAAACTTCTTTACAGTGAGGGTGACTGAACACTGGAAGGGGCTGCCCAGGGAGGTTGTGGAGTCTCCTGGTGAGGGTGACTGAACACTGGAAGGGGCTGCCCAGGGAGGTTGTGGAGTCTCCTTCTCTGGAGACATTCCAAACTCGCCTGGATGCATTCCTGAGTGACCTGCTCTAGGTGTTCCTGCTCTGGCAAGGGGATTGGACTAGATGGTCTTTCAAGGTCCCTTCCAATCCCTGATATCCTGTGACTCCATGATCCCAAGGGTCTCTTCCAACCAAAGGATTCTGTGATTCTAGGCTGATAGTCCACTTGAGTCGTTGTTTAAATCACCGGCTAAAGGCTTTGTATTTTTATCACAAATAAATACCCGCGGCTGAACGTTCTCCTTTTTTCCACATTGGAGAGTGCCATTCAGCAGAGCCCGTGTAATTAATAAACATAATTAATGAATGCCTTCCTTCTCAAGGGCAGAGCTATATAATCCCCATCTGCCTAAGGGGAAGCACGAAGTTAACTGAGATCCATCAGAGGCACAAATCTCGTCAGCTAACGCCGCGTGCTGTCTTCTCCCTGTGAATTGCTGCAAATGAGCAGGGCTGAGCCACTCTGCACTCCCTGTCACGACGGTTACCCTTTCCCAATTAATCCTCAGGAGAGCAACAGCCGCCCAGAGCCCTGCGCTCCGAGCGCCAGGCCCAGACTGAAGAACATTTGGTGCAGGAAAGCACCAGGGCACGTAGCCCTTACGTGCGACGCTCCCAGCCTCCCCATCTTACTGGGAATAAAAATGAGCGGGCGAGCAGAACTCGAAAAAGGGGGACAAGACCAAGCGAAACACACACATTAAAAAAAAAACAACAAACATATAAATTCCCGTGCAATTGAAGCCTTTTTTCGTTTTTTTTTTTTTAAAGCAGCAGGTGCCTTTGAAAGCATAACGGCGCCGGCCCCACGTTTCCCACGGTAGGAAGCCAGGCCGAAGCAAGGCCCACGCTGTCCATCTCGGGCGGGGAGGGAGGGAAGGTGGCAAACAGCCCGCCGCTATCCAGCCCCGCGGCCACCAACGACCCGCCCGCACAGTCACCGCTCCCACCCAGACACCCCCCCTCCGTCACCCCGGCCCGGGTGTCCCTCTGCAAAGTGGCCGCCAGGGTCCAGGAGGGTGTAGGGACAGCGGCAAGGCCGGCACTGGGGTGACCGCCACCACCACCTGGGCCAGGCCGGGCCGTTCCGCCCCTCTCAGGCCGGCC